>SMGU01004440.1:0-21339 GCA_004348175.1 Puccinia novopanici
CCTGTTTATGCTAGTTTTGATAATTCTATTTGAAAGCTAAAAAGAAAAGGTGAGAGACACTTGTTTCATTTGAGATATGTTCATTTCTCACCAAATACTTTGTTATCATTAAGAACTTTGATTGATAGGTTTTGTAATCCTGAATCTCTCTGACTCCACCTTTCTTCTGGCAGAATTCGATTAAGTTGTGAAGGTCCTTGATCGTGTAGCGAATGCTCATATCCGCGCCTCCCCAGACTTCCAGCATACTTTCCCGCAGTACTTTCCAGTTCCGAGTGTCGTATCCTTCCATCGATTCGAGTTCCTTCTTCAGATCTTCTCCTTTCACAAATCTACAGACTTGCCGAGCCTTATCGAATCCTCCTGCACCAAATATTTCTGCCGCCAGTTCGAATCGATCCAAGAAATCTTTGAAGTTTCTCCCTCATACTTGAGGTCAGGGTCCTTGATGATTTTTGCCGGTCGGGGTGGTGGTTCATCCTCTTCTGGAGGTTCGGTGGGTACGCCATAAGTTCCAGATGTTTGTTGTTGATTATTGTTTTGCATTGCTTGTTGTTTTCTCGATGCTTGCGGTAGGATGGTGCTCCACGGTAAGTTTGAGTTCTTCCAGAGTTAGTTGCCCTTGGTGGTGTGGTACTGCCGTTCCGCGGTTGGCTGATTGATCAATATTCATATTTTGATTTCCAGAGAATATTCAGTTGTGTTAGGATTAGTAGTTGGTAACATGTTTTCCAAGTCTTCGTTGTTTTGAAAGGCCATGTCTGTTGTAACTGATTTCTGTTTCTTTATGTCGGATGAGTTGCTTGTCAATGATGTAGTAGGTATTCGGTTTATGCTGAAAAGGTCTCTGGATTCTGTTCAGGGCAAGTTGGGGGGTTGATTCAAAAATTGATACTAACTCCGTTATTTTTCAGGTATATAGATTCTTAGAGGATTGTCTAGCCCAGATTCGCAGTAAATACTTTCGTCCCTCGGATCCCTTGTCCTTCACTGGTATTACTGGCTGGTGCCTCGATTCGCTCGTCTTCTAACTTATAGCTGATTTTGTAGAGTGATTGGATTGAATCCTACTAGAGATTTGTTGATGACTGATTGTGATAAAGTTGACAGAAAGTGGTTCGCCAGAGATAGGTTTCTTCACTTCTTCAGACTGGTAAGTATGCTTCCAGTTGGTAATCTTAAGTTGATTGAAATAGACTATGTTAATCTCAAAGTGAACTTGATATATAAGCCACTTGCCAAACAACAGGATCCTATCACGTTGGGACTCCCTTGTAAAGCTCAAAAGTGTCAGTGAAGACCTTTGCTGAGTGTTGAAAGGGATGAATGAGGATACCTCTGCCTTTCTGTGATTCTAGACACTAAACAAGCCCCCCAATCTCGGATTGGAAGGTTTAATAAAGTGATAGGATGGGGTGTATCAAGATACTACTGTTGTTCAGAAGTGGATTGGGTTTAGATGGATGAGAAGTGGTGTTGAAGAGTGTATGAGAGGTTATTGATGAGAGTGGGGATTGAACAGAGGTTGGTGGTGATAAAGATGGGTTATGAGTGATGAGTGATGAGTGATGAGTGATGAGTGATGAGTGATGAGTGATGAGTGATGAGTGATGAGTGATGAGTGATGAGTGATGAGTGATGAGTGATGATGATGTGATGAGTGATGATGAGTGATGAGTGATGAGTGATGAGTTGTTGAGTGATGATGATGATGATGATGATGATGATGAGTACTGATGAAGAGTGTTGAGTGATGAGAGGTGTAATAGATTGAGGAAAGGGTGTTGAGGTTTATAGAAAGGGTGATAGCCTAGCTGGTAAGGGCTCAGGCTCTGAGGAATAAAGTTGGGTAGAGGTAGTGGGTTCAAACCCCAGTGAGGGCAGTATTGAATATAAGGGGTTGGTTGAATATAAGGGTTGCAATGAGTGGTGTAAGGGTTATGAAAGTGTAAAACTATAATATTGAGGGGCTAATAATATAGAGTGACCAGCTGGATAGTATTTATAGGGGATAAAGACTAATAAGGGTGTAAATAAAATCTGATGCCAGAATCTGGTGAGGAAGGGGGAAACAACTGGAGGAGAGCCTCCTTAAATAGACAAGAGTGAGGGAAGTTAGATACAAGGGGACAAGTACAGACACAGCAATGAGGCTGTGTCTGCACTTCCATTGCACTGCTATAAGGCTGTGCTACACTGCTTCTGCATAGCCATAAGGCTGTGCTACAAAAGTATGTAAATAAGTCTGGTGTAATAGAGGGGAGTATAAAATATGGAAAAAGACTATAAGAGGCTGTGGTACACTGCTCATACACAGCCATGAGGCTATGATAAGAGGTATGCACATAAGAATGGTAAATATGAGGAAGTATAAAATAAGAACCAATGCGCAGCCATGAGGCAGTGTGCATGAGGCTATGTTGTGAAGGCTGTGATGTGCTGTGCAAGCTGTGTTGGGCTGTGCAAACAGTGACAGGTGAATGATATGGTTGTGATTGTTGTCGTGTAGCTGATGGTGGCCAAGATGGTGGCCAAGGGGATATGTTGATTGACCGTAGCTTCTGATCCAAAGGGTTTAAGGAGTTTGCCATCCAAGGTGACCAGGGGGTAATTTAGGCCGTAGAGTCCATTTCTTCCATCAGATTGGTGTGATTTGTGGCCTGTTGAATGAGAAATAAAGAAAAAGTGATAGAAATAATAGAAAAGAATAGAAAGAAATAATTTTTAATTTTTAACATTTAAGAATACCACAGCGTTGGCTCGCTCAGCAATTCCGTTGTGCTGGGGTGTGTAGGGAGGCGAGAAGGTGTGCTGGATCCCTTCTCCGGCTAATGCTTCGCTGAGTGACTTGCTGCTGATTCTCCGCCTCCATCTGTCACAAGCTTCTTTAGTTCACGGCCAGTTTGCTTCTCGAAGAAGGTTTTGAATTCCATGATGTGTCGTGCCGCTTCACTCTTTTCCTTCATGAGCTTGGTGTGAATTACCCGGAATACTGATCGACTAGAGTGAGGAAGTATCGACATCCACTGTTGGTTGAGGGAGAGATTGGACCCATGACGTCGCCATGTACAAATTCCATTGGAGCCGAGGTTTGAGAGAAATGACTGTTGAACGGTAGCTTTGTCATTTTCCCTTGCTGACAAGTAGAACAGGTGATTTTCCCGCTGATCTGATGTTTCTCTCCAAGAATTGATTTGATTCTAGCTGCACTCGCGTGTCCCAGTTGATTGTGCCATTTGGTAAAGGACTGATGGTGGAGTCAAGGACTGTGGCAAAGGCTGGTCTTGATGCTGCTCTTATGTCATTCAATTCGAGTAGATTATTTGAGGTGTCGACCGTCATCAAATGATTTCCATTGAGTGTGATCTTGATCTTGTTGTCAAGAGCTATCAACTCGGCTTTACTTTTAATTAATTGTACAAAGGAGATCAGATTGACGCTGAGCTTCGGGACGTAGAGGGCGTTTTGCAGTGAGATTGTTGAGCCATCTTTCATTTGCAGTCGTGCCGTTCCTCTTCTGGTGGCCACCATTTCTTCATTCTCCTCGCCTGATCCAGTGACGATGAAAACTTGTGCGGGTTCAGTCTTCTCGAAGAAATCTAACGAGTTGAACATGTGTTGACTCGCTCCTGAGTCAATGATGACCGAGTTTGTTGCCAGGATTTTGTCGACAGTATGATATGCAAAGTCTTCAGAGGTCTTGCTGTTACTGACGGTGATTGTGTTGTAGTTTTTGGCCTTCTTGTTCCTTTCCTCTCTAAGTTCAGGGTATAGCGTCCAACAGGATGATTCAGGATGGGGCGCAGCCGGATTGTGTTTTCCTCCTCTGCAAGTTGTAGGTCCGTGCTTCCTCTTGCCATTCGTGGATGTGGCCAGCGCCAGATTGGTGGAATTGGTCGCGGTATCTTGTAACATCTTAACTTGCTCGTGATTCGCTATTTCCCTTAGCTTATCGAGTAGCATAAACGGATTCTCCAAGGTTTCTGTATCACCCATGAGCCTTTCCATTAAGACCGGCCTCTTGTCAGTGATATCGTGAATGATGTCCACCCAAACTCTTTGCTCATGAAGTGGCAATCCAAGAGCGCTAATTTCCGCTAACGCCGTCTCAATATTGGTGACGTATTTGAGCAGGTCATTTTTGAACGTGACCCTTCTGTAGTTTGACCAAACAAAAATATTCCATAGATTGTTGCAGACACGTAGTTGTTCTTTAGCTTCATCCAGATTTTATAGGGATTGCGTCCGCAGATGCTATTGATGCTGTTGACGATTTCTGGGATTATCTTTGAGCTTAGGATGAGCCAAGCTTTGAGCATTTGTGATTTCTTCTTGTCATCGATTGGTTCCAAGACTTTCTTTTCGCAGACGTGCCACAGGTTTTTGTACTCGAGGTAGGCGCTCATCGCGTTCTGCCAGTTTGCAAAGTTATT
Source organism: Puccinia novopanici (assembly GCA_004348175.1). Classification (NCBI taxonomy): domain Eukaryota; kingdom Fungi; phylum Basidiomycota; class Pucciniomycetes; order Pucciniales; family Pucciniaceae; genus Puccinia; species Puccinia novopanici. Next base: position 4,434 of record SMGU01004440.1, read on the forward strand.
GCCGTTGAAAGTGGGAATAATGATTATTTCCTTTTCTTCTTTGACGTTCCTGGTAGTGCTAGCGAAATTTGTCGATGCGTTGTTCTGGCTGCCTCCTTTGTCTGCTCTGCTCCTAGTTCCGGCCATTCGGATCGTAAAATTGAGGTGATTAAGCTTCAAAGATCCAAGACTGTAAATCTGTAAGAAATGCAAGAACTAAGAGATTGTATTTCTGAATCAGAATATGAACAATTACAAGGATGACAATCTGGTTCTGATCTAATGACGCGTGTGAAGACAATGAAAAGGAACAACGCAATGTGTAAGGAAATCTCTTTACCTAAGAGCAGAGAGGAACTCTTCTGCTTGTCTGCTTAGGTGATTTGAGGCTCGTTGAGCTGGTTGTAGGCTAGTGATTGAGTGAGAAGGGAGGAAACGGAAATGGGGATCGGATAAGGAAAGATGGGGGTAGTGGGATTGAGGATCTAGACTGGTCTGTCTTAATCGTCAGCCAGCTGTTTGCTTGGTGTAGTCGATAAGTCAATCTAGTCACCTGTCTTAATCCTACGCTTGCTTTGAGGACAGGCGAGCTTGTAGGCTACCTGATGATCGAGGGCTGCTGTCGGGTGAAACGACAGATCAATCATCAGTCTGTTGTCTTGTCTGCTGACATTGTTATTGTCACTCCGCTCGCTTACCTTGTAGGCTTATTGCTGATGCGGGTGGCTAATGTAGCTATCGGAGGTTGGTCTGGTAATCTGATGAGGGCGGAATGCTAGTTAGCTGAAGTCGCTATAGCTGGAATGGCGAGTCTATAAGTACTCACTCATTCTGCCCGTGGGTCTGTCCCTCTGCCGCGCGTTGCACGTCTGGTCTGCCTCCGTGGCTCTGATACTTGTCACACAATGTATTGGCTGAAACCAAAGAGATCTAGTTAGTGACGGATCTAACTGGGCATACAGCAGATGCTGCTTACCTGAGGTTGCATCGGGAGACTTAGCTCCTTTGCTAGCTCTCCTGTCATGTCTCGATTCCTTATTAGGAATCTGACAGATGTGAGCCTGCTATAACGCTTAGAACAGTGAGGCTTCGTGAGTCTTTTTGAAGAAGAAGAAAGAGAAAAAAATCTCGTGTGTGGGGGTGCTTTTCCGAGATGACGTCAATGCTGGTCCTGCGTTCATCCATGTGTCGTGTGTTGCCGGGCTGCCCCCCGCATCAGAAGAACACGCTCTCTGTGTGTGTGTGTCGACTGGACGTGTCTGCTATATAGGGCGGCATCGTGGCCACTGGCGATCCCCGTCCTCTGCGGGGCATGCACATTGTCGCAACTATCCTGCGCACCGCGCCTCGAAGAGTGGCTATGTTGCAAGGTCTATTAGCGCACCAGAACGTGTGTGTCTCAAGAAGTGCCGCTCGTCAGGCCGGATCATCTTATCTTCCATTCTCAGACCCAAAGACACGCTTTTTCTGCACACAAACTCCTCGCAGGCTGCTCAGCTAGCATCTTATCCTCATCTTCCCCTTCTGCATCCTTGGCTTCCCGACGGCTGCTTTCAGAAAACCTGTCTGTGTTGGCAGGCTCACTCATTTGTCGAACCGCAGCCCCCATCCTTAGCAAAAAAAAAAAAAAATGAGCATGTTCAAGTATTTGTTTGATTTCTTGATACCTGGCTGATGTGGGTTTAGGTTTGAAGAGTGTTTGATGAGGGTGTGATTTGGAAATGTGTTTGGGTAGTGAGGCTGGGTAGTGAGATGTGGTGAGCAAGGTCTTCAACCAGGAGTACACTTAAGCTATTGGTGAGTTTCAAAGTTGAGTTGTGCATGCATGCAGGCCATGTTGCAGAAAACATTTTTTTTTTTTCCAATTCCTTCTGCCTGAATTCATTCATTCATTCATTCATTTTTTTTTTTGTAAAATGAATGCAGACAGATCAGAATTGATGGGTTTTCACTTCCCTCCTCCAAATCTTTCTAATTTATATATTCCCCTTCTGTCAACCCCAGAGGTAATATCACCATACCTGATATTACCCAAGTAGTTGCATTATTCCAAATAACCACATAATGATATTCATACATCTCTTATCCACTATTATCATAGAAACAGAATATAATTAATGTATTATTAATGGTACCAAACCTTATTTATCATTCAAAAGATAATTCTATTATATTTGTATAATCAATGATATTCATTAATTGTTATTATTATTGTTATACAAACCATTATAATCACTATAATAATTATTTATTATATTATTCTAGAATTAATAATATAATGCTAGTGATTATTTATAGTATTCAACCTTAGTTTAGATTAACATAAGATAATTTAACTTATAGTAACAATATCAGTATGTTAACCAACAGTAGTGAAATGTATACCTTGCATTGTAAGAGTTGTGTTATGATTAATTGTAATATTCAATGAGCAATGATCAATTAATTAATTAATTACATTTCTCATAAAAATGTAGTATGAATTGAATATTCATGTGAATAATTAATATTGAATCATAACCACATTTTACATGGAGTAAATGGGTGCTGGAAGCGCTCACAACCAGTGAAAAATGATACATGTGCTCTAGAAAATTACCACATGATTATTGAACTTAGCCTAACACTACTTTGCTCAAATCATGTGCTAATTGAATCTAACATTATCAACTCAATCTTCTTAAGGATAAATCACATGACTAGAACACCTGGAAGCGCCCTAGAACTGCTAAGAACTCTATTAAAATGCCTCATAGACCCTCAAACATCCATAAGGTGATACATGTGTTCATGAGTGCCCTGGTTACTACACAAGGCAACCCCAGATTCTATTGAGATGCTCTGCTAACTATACAGAGGTCACCTAGTGTCCACACTGAGCGCTTCTGAGGCCCTGTAGAATATTTAAAGACCTGTATTCCTCTGGTTTGTCCCCCAGAGTTTTACCCATACAGAATAGTCATACCAGCTTGTTTATTTACCACCAATAAATATTCAACACAGTAGCTTTGCTCAGTGTTTTTGCCACTGGACCAGGTTTATATAGTCCACCATCTCTTACACTGTCCCTGTCTACTTTGGCATATTCTTACACCAACCACAAGCCTGAACAGTACTGTGACTCTTGTCCCAGTTGTTATCTGTTCCCTTGTGAAAACTCCCCCAAGTAAGTGTTACACTTACCAATTCCCTGTCTTTAAACAGCAGGAAGAATCCATTTGATTAAGTTCTTGGATTTCCCTCCCTGTACAAGGTTGAGAAGAAGCATCAGTCACTGACTGAAAGTCTTATTACCTTTTTACCTTGTCCCATCACAGAAAACCCATCACCAAATCATCCTTGCCATCACTCAGAGCACAACCAAGTGCCTGTCTATACTTGGTTAGTAGCATAGAGCCTGACACCTTCCATGTCTTGTTTTCTACTTTCTGCAAAAAGATCTGTCTTCCTGTCAGAATCTACTTTGAAACCAACTATTAATAAGAAAGTTATTTCAGATGTAAGGTTGGTAGTAATAAAACATAATAAGGGACAGATTTTTAGGAGAGTCAAAGTGGATGAATGCTTATTGGCCAGAGCCCATGTGGGTGTATGAGGGGGCTACAATGGCAGGAAGAGGGCCTGCTTGTAGTGTCAAAAATATGAGTGGGTTTAGCTTGCAGCCTGCTGCAAAGCTTGGCCCAGGCTGGAGATTCTTTCACAGAATTATACAGCCTTTGGTGGGGAGAGGAGATTGCGCCTCATGCTGCCCATGGATATGCAAATAAGATCAAGAGATTCAATATGGGAGAGAAGGTGTAACTGAATTTATATGTATTCAAGAATGGATTTCAATATGAGTTTTAATGAATAAGACTGCCCCTAATAGATGACCCTGTGACTTCACAAAGAGTGTGCATCTCCTGGACACATAGAGATATGGGAGTGGGGTGAGCGCACCATTGAAGCTTTAAGTACTACTCCTCTCACCGACGGCACCGGGACTTTGGCGCGTGGTTAGGGTTTGAACTCAGCTTGATGATCGGAACAAACTTCGAGGGTGCGCTTATGTAATCCAACTATTTTGTGATCTCTTCATCTGTGCTTTCTGTTTCTGTGCTCCGTGGTCTGCGTTGTCGTCTCTTCTCCATGAGTCTCCAGATGGTTCCCTCTTGATCACTCACCGCTCCCGCTGTGCACGTTTCTCCTTGCCTAGCTCCGCCATGACGCACACCCTATAGGCCGTACTTCTGTGCGCTACAGCTAGACTGCGGCGCAACCTGTCCACCAAGTGAGACGTCGAGGCATGGATGAGAGGAGGAAGATTAGGGTTTCAACCTTATTTGTCATTAGATTAGGTTTCATGTATCTACTGCCTTTTGTACCGGTTGTCACTCTCCTTTCTTTTCTTTTCTTCATTCTCAACGCCGAACTCTCTCACACGACATAGGTGATTCTCTTTTCATTCCGCCGTCGTCCTCCCATACCTGTCCTCCTGCGAACCCGCGCGCTTCTGGTATCCCTCAACGTCGTCCGTCAAAAGCCATGCTTCCGGGCCCTTCTTCTGCCCTAGCTCTCCGGCGAAAAATCAACCAAATAAACCCGCCATATATCTCCCTGGAAAATGCCATGCCATTGCGCACCGTGTTGATGACTAAGTACCTGACCTTGCTATAAAAAAAAAAGTAATGATAAAAAAAAAAAAAAAAGAGGAAAGGATTCTTTGAGAGGGATTGTCCTCCGCATGAACCCGCAGGTAGTTTTGAGAGAGAGAGAGAGATAAGGGATGATTCTGGAGAAAGAGGAAGCGCCGCAAAGAGCGTGCTTGAGCTCAGTTCAGGCGGTCTGTGAGATCGGGGGCGCTACGAGGCGGGGAGACGGAGACGAGCGGGAGCCAGAGAGAGAGAGGGCTGACATGGAGCCGCCGCCTAGGGACCTGTGATGCGGAGCGGGGCGAAGCAGTGGAGATGGTAGAATGCGGCCGGCCACCAGCTTTCTCTGACCGAGATGAATATCCCCAAAGGGGAGCACACTTTCAGCGGCCCCACCTTGTCTTGTAATCTGGGGTGTCGACATAATTGAAATTCCAAGCCTTGTTGAGCGGTCGGCCATCGGCTTGTCCCCACCCGGCCCTCTGTCCGGAATCCACAGCCAGCCCATCGGCCTCCCTCCGCACTCGAAGACGTCCCGTCTCATCAGTCCGGCCGCCTCATTCAGCCCACCTCAATCTCAATTCCACTTTGTTTGATTCCTTCACACCAAACAAACTTTCATATCTTGATGCTCCATCGTCGGCAACGCCTCCTCCTCTTCCTCCTGCAGGTGAACATGCCAAAAAAAAAAAAAAGCATCCATGTCCATGTCCACCTTCATTCATTCCCATTTATTTTTTCTCCAGAGAAAGAGTGGCTTTTTCCAGCTGTAGACAGACCATTGTCGCGCCCCCTTTTCACAAGCGTTTTGGTGTTGTTGTTGGTGTGCAAGAGCGCCATGATCAGTGTGGCTAATAGACAAGTTGTGTCGTGTTTGGTAGAAGCGTCAATTGCGGAAGGCATAACTATGGAATAATAAATAAATAAATAAATATTTATCTAAGTATCTACAAGAAGGGAAGGGAAGGGGGGCGAGAGAGACCAAGAGAAGCATAAAGATATTATATGTATACATATTGATATCCCCCAGGGTGAAGAGAGAAGGATCCAAGACCCGCGGTCTCAGGTACAATAAATATCTGTCTATCTATCTGTGTGGGTAGCTACAAGGGTGAAAAGAGATCTTAGAAAGAGAGAGAACAACGGGACTAACCCATCATCTTTTAGCTTCGTGTTGCTTGCTACCGATGAAAGATAAAAAGTTAAGCAGAAAAAAAAAACCCTACAGCTTCGAAACCTAGCTCGTGTTTTTTTGTGTTTGGTGGTGATAGTTAATAATACTTGCGGAGACAATTCTCGAGAGATAAATAAATAGATATCTTATTATTATTATTATTTATTTTTTTTAAGAAAAAACCCCAAGGCCTTCTTCTTCGTCTTCTCTGCTCAGCAGCGCAAGACGAGGAGAGTGCTGGGAAAGGGTGATTACTTGGCTTTCTTGGCGTATCTCAATCCACAGGCATTACACAGCGTTTTACCTACACAGGAAGAGGAGGTTAGAGAGGAAGCGAGTGAAGAGCAAGAGGAAAACAAAAAGACGTACGACCCATGGGGCCCTTCCTCCATTCCGGCGACTGAGTGACGCCGCAATCGAGACAGAGAAAGTCGAGCCGTTCACGCTTATGGGGGCCGCGAGGTCGGGCACGTTGGAAGGGTCAGAGGGATGTGGATCATGTATCGTGGGCAGTCCAGATGGAGGAGGAGGAGGATGATGATTCTCCTCCTCCCTTCGCTGTCTTTCCCCGACGGCGACTCCTGGGAGATCTCTTCTACCAACTCGCCCGATTTCCTCTTCTTCTTGTTCTTCACCTCATCGGCTTCCATGACTCCCGCTGCCATGGTCCCGCTGTTCCTCTCGATCTTTCTCCGCCCAGTTTCGTCTCCATCCCACCTCCATGGCCTCCTTCGCCCCCATTAATCGTATCATGCCTCATTCTCCAACATCAGCTCCAGAAACTCATCCATCAGTCGTCCACAACTCGTCGGATATGGTCGTGCCGTGATGATCATCACTTGTTTCTCGCTCTTCGTCGATTGATCGTCGCTCACGAATCCTGGCTTGGTCTTGACTCTCATCGTGTGTCCCCTAAATGAATGAAGAAGAGGAGCCTTAATTACTTTCGTTACATGAGCAACATACAAAAAAAAAAAAAAAGGCTTACATCATTTCAAATATCACACAACTGGAGGAGTTCTTCTTTTTGAATCGACAGTAAAAGTTGAGTGAACCAGAGGGCCCGGCATTGAAGCAGTTCTTGATTTCGCGATCGAGGTTATTATGATCTTCTTCGTGATAGCACCAGCTGGCAAGCTGAGCGCCGATCAGTTCGCTGGTGGAAAATCCCGTGACTCGGGTCATGCTTTCGCTGACAAAGAGCAGTTCTCCCGTGGGACTGACTACCTGTAATACATCCATCACATCCTCTACCAGTCTCTTGTGCCAGTCCTTCCTCCTTCTGAAGTCTTGTGACAGTTGGTGGGTGGGATTTTTCTGTTTGGGAGATTTTGACGGTTTGTTGTTATTGTTGTTGTTGATAGCATCTGTTGATTTGGTATGGGATGTGAGGTGATGATAGTATTGTTGTTCTGGTTGAGATTAGGGGAGGGAGAGGTTGAGGTTGTAGTAGAAGGCTTGTTGTTTTCGTTCTCTGTGGGACTGGTTGCGGGAGAAGGAGGAGGAAAGATAACCTGTAGGCTGTTCAAGTGGTTATTATTATTATTACTATTATTGGGATGATTTGTTGTTTTGATCTGATTGGTGCTAGGACTGATCGAGAGCTGAGGATGATGATTTTGTTGGTAGTTGATTTGTGAGTTGAGGGTGGGTGGGATGATATTAGAGTCTAGTACTTGGGCAGGGGATGTATGGTAAGGAATGGTGGTTGTTGTTGGTTTGTTGGAGAAGGAGTGATGGGAGTTGATTGAAGGAGAGTGTAGTCTGGATGTGAGTTGGAGAGTAGGAATGGGTTGCTGATAAAGTTCTGGTTGGATGCAGTTGGCTGCTGGTTGGGTGGAATTGGCTGGTTGGCTTCAGTGGGTGGTGCTGCAGTTGGCTGGTTGAGATAGAGGTTGTGCTGGATGAGGTTGGTGATGAAGGGTGGTTGTGTGGCAGTGGTGGTGGTGGGTAGTTGTTGGTGGTATTCCTCCATGATTGATGTGGTTTGTATGTTGTGGTCCGGGTTGAGTTGTTGACCGTTCTCTCCTTCTTTCCATGTGCGAAACTGTGTCGAATAATTTATTGTACTTTCGATCGAACCCACTTCATCTTTTTAATTATGTAACAGCCCACCTTGCATGACGTCAATCGGGAAACAAACCACAACCAAATCATAAATCTGACAACAAGAAGTGAGCGAATGCACGCTCGGCTCACGGTTTCCACTCTCGGTCAGGGAAAGAGAAACCGGAGAGGGCAACTTGAAGTCTACCGGCTGATTAGGGTTTCAGATTAAGTTTCTTGGTAATTTCCAACTCTAACACCCCTCCCAGGAAAAAATGCAAATCTTCTTCACCGCTTCTTCCATCTTGTTGGGTCCCAGCTACTTAGTCAAAAACATCAGCCCGTTTGCTTGTTCCGTGCTGCTCCTGTGTGAGTCTGCAGGCAAGTTTGAGTGAGTTGGTTTCCGTTACAGAAATTGGGAACATATTCACTAGGGAAGGGAAGCTGAATGAATTCACAGATGTCAGAAACATACTGTTGCTCATGATTGTGTATAAGTATCAGGCTGAGTGCTTGGGATAGGAGCAGAGAAATGAATGGAGGAGGAACTGGGGGTGTACAAACAACTTGTACAAAATTTAAGGGCCTTGACCATTGCACATGCAACCCTGCTGATGTTTGATTTTCCTGGGAGAAAAAAATATATATAATTCAGCCAGAATCACATACAAGAGCACCCCTATTGAATATACAAAACAGACTACAGTTTAGTCACTGGGATGTTGTTGGATTACAGACCACACAGTAGCCTGCTTGTGAATTGTGTTCCATCTCTCTGTGAGTCAGCCTGTCTTGCCAATGAATGCACTAACTTGGAGTAAACTCATGCTAGCCTTGAGTTCATTTGCAAGTTGCTCCTGCCCACAACTTTTGACAACCCAGATGAACTGTAAAGCTCCATCTGCCATGCCACAGGGGGCATCTATGCCACACAAAGCCCTACAAACTGAGATTAAAAGTAGGTGGCCATGCAGGACAAATTCTTAAGAACTGTTAAGATCCCCCTATGAGCACTTTGGTAAACTTATGAGCCCATCTCTAAAAATTAATCTATGACCATAATTATTCAAGATGAAGTCTTGTTGGTACAATAAGTAAAAGAAATTATCAACAATCAATGAACCAGAAAAGAGTCCATTGCTTGGCAAATGAAACAAGAGCAGGAATGTTGAAAAGAAGGTAGGCATTCTTGTGAAATATGAATAGGTATATATTTCCAAGCATCTTTTCCTCTTGATAACCACCCAAACAATATTGAAATTATTAGAAAAGTTTCCCTTGTTTCTGAGATTTTTTTTTGACACTTCATAAGTTACTGAGGATGATGAACACCCAATGATAGGTGATTCATTTTTTAATAATCAGTTTGAGAGAATATTAACCTCTTCTGAATCACTCTTACACAGTGGGGCATGACTTACATGAGCCATGATCCATGGTTGCTTGGGAGTGAAACAACACAGAAGGGTGATTTCAATGAGTTGAAGAATTTCTGAAAATCAATTTTTTCACAGTATTAAATAATATTTAATTACTATTCCATTGTGCTTCACTCCCAGATAATACTCTTGTTGTGATAGACTGGGACAGCAGTGCTTAAGATGAGTGTGGAAGTATGAGATTGAAACATGGAAAAGAAGAGAAAGGAAAGAGTAGACTGAAGAGTAAAAAGAGATGACTTGGGACAGCAGTGCACAATATTAGTGTGGAAGGATGAGAAAAGAGTCCTTCCCATGCTGCTTCCCCATACTATATAGTGAAATGAAAAAAAAAAAAACAAGAGATGTCACAACACATGGCATAGAAATGAAAGTTTTAAGCAGAAAACAATTGAGAATGACAGGTCTCAAAAACTCTATTGTGACTAATATAAGTGAATTATATGAGCCAAGTCCCAAAATTACCTGGAAGTGGAACACTATGGAGGAGTGGATTCAAAGAGTGGAATACTGTTTTCTAATCATCTTGAAACCATATCAACCAATCTTGAAGCACCCTTCTATATATCTCACTCCCAAGCAACATTGGGGCTCATATATGTCACATATATTAGCCACAACCTAGTATTGACTGACAGTGAAACTATATGGAAGAGTGATTCAAAATTGTTTAATTTTGTTTCAAAATGATCATAAACATTATTCAACTCCTTGGAATCACCCTTTCATGTTCTTTCATCATGATTATGAAAAGAAGATATCATTAATAAAGATGGATCACGATTTAAGTATTCCAACCAGACTACAATACCTACCTTTTGTGTATCTGCACTGTCAGCCTCTATTCTCTAGGTGTTTAAAGTCACTTGGTTGCACTGTGAATTTTGGTAAATTTGGTTTTGGATTATTAATGAAAGGAATTTCCTGTACAAATGAAAGGAATTTCCTGTAAAAGTGAAAATAGCTTCAGTATCTAAATCTTGAAAAGATCTTCTCCAAATTTTACAGGGAGGGAAATACATATTTCATTTTGAATGCTTCTGGATGATACAAACAGGAGATTGTTTGAGGTTTAAGTGATTACACTTATGTGGTAGCTGGATTCCTACATGTGAGAGGTCAGATGCTCACAACTGGAGCTGTTGTAAAAAAGTGCTCAGGATGTGTAGAAGTCACTACAGAAGGATTCAGGAAACACAATTGAAATTGTTGATTTTGATGGAAAGGGATTCCAGTGACAAAAAAATATGTGAGGCTGTTGGGTTAGACTATTGTCAGTGTGGATTAGATTGGGATGGATTCCAGTAGCAAGAACAATAGTGGGTTTCAAATTTGATTTGTGCATGCATGCAGACCATTTTGCAGAAGATATTTTCTGCAAATCATTCTGCCTGAATTCATTCAATATTTTTGTGAATGAATGCATGCAGAACAGAATTCATATGTTTCACTTCCCTCCTCCAAAAAGTATACTTTACCCCTTCAATTCAATGTTTTCTAATTTCTGAAAAAAGATCTGCATGCCTGTCAGAGTCTACTTTTAAAACCACTAATAAACAAAGCTATCACTGCAGGAAAAACATGCTCAAATGCCTGCAGTTGACATGCTTAAAGTCCAAGGAAGCTTGAGGTGTTACTCAAACCTTTCTCCAATATTGATTCAACCAAGCTTGGATGCACAGTCACTGTGCACACTGCACAGTGACTGTGCCAAAAAACTTACATATGCAAACATGTGGAGTTTGGATGGCAGCTTGGCTGGAGCATGCTGAATGTCAACTGCAGGCAGTTGATCAAGTTTTTTTTGCAGTGTATAAAGATGGTTGGATAACACCTGGTGTTATTTTTAACAACCATATCTAAAGACTGAATGGGATTTCTGATGGAATTGTGTTGGAATTTAAACTCTTCACCTCAGATTTTTTCCCTTAAATGATTAAAATTATAATAATATAAAGAAGTCTTATGTGTGACTTGTCACCCTGTTATATCAGTAACCTTTTGTTTCTTTTTTTTTTTCTCAACTGATAAATTAGAAGTTTATAAAACCTCTTCCTGTTCCTAATGTCTTTTTTCTTATTCAGATTATCTATTCCAATAACTATTCTTGCTCTTATTGTCTATTCTGTCTGTTCTAAACTCAATTCATCTCTCATTTGATTTGATTTAATTTATTTTGCAAACCACACCTTGACCTGCTTGTAAGTAGACTATATATCTAGACTAGTTACAAGCAATATCCTCATTGGTTCTCTTCCTTATTTTTCTGAACCATCTTGAGCCAATCCAGTGACTCTCTTTTAATTTTATGCCCTTAATATTAATCTTATTCATCAACTTCCTTTTCAACTTCAAGCCAGAGATGCAGAAACTCAACAAATTGGGTGACTGGGGGAGAAACCTAGAGAAACTGGGGGATCATATATTCTCACGGATGCCCCAGAAGCTCTCAAGGGATGCTATGTGTGAATCCTGAGGATTAGGGAGCTTTTTTTGAGGTGCTTATAGTGGATGTATGCTTCAACCATGTTGCATGTAGTCCATCCAGCTCCATAGCCTGTTTTGCTTTGTGACCATTCAACCTATCACAAGTATTTGTGAAACTTAGTCAAGTAGCCTGTGCCCCCTTCAGCATGATATGATCCCTTGTTGCTCTAACTTTATAATCTCATCCAGTAACACAACTTGAATCATTTTTTCTGAATAATTTTCAAATATGCATCATGCCAATCTGTACACTAAACAAACTATCTCCTCTCATCCCCTCTGTCCCAGAACTTGACAGAAACTTGGTAATCTTTCCAGATTGGTGCTCTTGGCTCTGAAATTTCCTAGTCATCATTAATTTCCTGGCAATTTCTGATAAATCATTGCTCCATCCACACACCACTGAGAACAAGGTTGGCCATTCCCCTGACCAAAAGGCTATAACCCAGAGGAATTGGTCACCAACTGGGATGCACTCTTGGATTGAGCTGAGTTGAAAATCAAGTTAACTTGCTCTGCCAATCTCTTGATTTGGTACAGCAAGGTGAAACATGCCTCTTGGCTCTTCTTGAAATTTGTGGATGTGTAGGAGAAAAACACCTGCGCTTGCAAGTTTAACTTGAGGACAATTTCTGGCCAGAAAAAAACAACCCCAATGCACCATGAATAACATTTTATGGCCATTGTTAGCAATAGAATGGTGGCTGAGGGAGACAAACAAAGAAGAAACATAATTTTTTGGGTTTTACCACAATGGCAGCCACCATCACCTTAAAACACACACAGTGGTGATGGTAAACCAAAGGTTTGGGAATAAAGCAGTATTCCAGGCATCTCTGGCCACTCATTACAGGTAAGTGGAGCATCCTTACAGCTTGCACTTGGAGTACCAGTGGCAGAAATCTACAAGCTAGGAAAATGTGAACCCAAGTGCACCAATTATACATACAAAGCTATTCAGACCATCAGGTCAAAGAATAAAAAAAACACTTTCAAACCTCCCTAAAATATGGGTTAACAGCAATTAAAAACCTGATGGAGGTAACAACTGGGTCACTCAACACCAGGAGAGTGGGTTTTGTGGCTAGCATGGCTCTGGCTCCTGATGATTCAGAGTAATGTGGCCTATTTCCATTGACCCCCCCCCCTCCATTGTTGTCAAGAATGGTGTGAAAAGAGATCATTTTTAGGTGGTAAAAACAGAGAAGTTGAGTTTGGGTCAAGACAAATTATTGATTGATGATTTGATGAAGAGTAACAAAATAAACCTCATGAGGGCCAAAAACAATTAAAGAGTACAGCCTAATTTATATGAAAACATCTGCCCCATTCTAATATCGCAATTTATATGGCTTGTTGCATAAAAATAATGAGATCTTGACCTTCAAGTAACTTGAGGGTGTCTTTTGTTCAGGGGGTCTACCCACATGGCTTGGGAAGAGCCTGAGGGATCTCTGGCCAGGAGCGACAGTCTGTGGCAGTGCCCCCCCTCCTAGACCCATACTCTGCATGTAAGAGGAAGATACACACAGAAGAGTAAACCACTCTGCCCCAACTCACTTTTGCATGGTTTCAGTTTCATCTAGGAACTAGCTGAGCTTAAGCCCTGACTTTGGGACTTGAAAAGTGAGCCTCCAAAGGAGGGGCTTGCAGTTTAAGTGATCTTTTTGCCTGAGTGGTTTGTATTTTGGGTGCCATATTTGTGGTACTTTTATTTAAAATGTGATTTTTTTGCCTCCCAGAATCCCCCAAGATGAGGTGAAGATGTCTATATAGCTGGCTATCTCACCTTTACTCTCATATTTTTTCTATCACCTCAGCTTCAGCTAGTCATTGCTTTTCAAGTCTGGAAATTTTAATTTCCCTCTTTAACATCCAGACCTTTAATTCAATAGTTAGCTGTATCTGGAAGAGAAATATGAGTTTTCCAACCTTTCCAAAGGTAAATTGCCACATATTTGCATATGTACACTGAAGCCCCAAAAATGGGCTGGAATCCCAGGACCACAAGTCACACAAAATAATAAACATGGGGAAGGCATGGAGCAGAAAGGTATCAGGTCAAAGTGATTGGTACCATTTGATGCACAAGAAGCTTGCCTTTTGAAGGTTAAATCAGGCAAGGAAAAAGATGAGAGGAAGATAGGTAGAGGCAGGCGTAAATTTTGACCACCAAAATTTCAGAACCTCTTAGGCCAAAAATTGGAAATCAGCCACAAGTCCCTCTTTCAGAGTTTGCTGCTGTTCAATGAGTGACTGGCGCTTTGCGCAGGGCCTCTGATTTCAAGGGGCTGGTGTTAAGCTAGCAATGAATAGATGGGTCAAATTTTCCCGGCTGTTAAATTTATTTGAGAGAGTACAGGAAATTAGGTCAAAACCACTTGACCATGTGCAGTGGTGGCATTTCAGGTATTGGAATAAATTAGCTACTGTTACCAAAACCAAATGCACCAACAATACAGCTAGGCCAAGAAAGCTTGTGGTTTTGGCCGCTGGCTTTCTGTCAGAAACTTGGCTTTAGGCCCCTGCAGAGCCAAGCCACATTCCTGTTCAGCCAGGATGTACAGGCTGTGGACTGTTCAGCACCCAGACCAGCAGTGCCAGGCCTTGTCAGCAGCAGGTGGGCCGCAGGGGGGATGAGGCTGCTGGGTCCAATTTGGCCCCAGGAATCTTTTGGTCTGGGTCTGATCAAGACCTGAAACTGCCAAACAAAAAAGCTCGCACTTTTGTGCCCCAACATTTTCCTGTATATTACCAGAAGTGTGGCTGAGGTAGGAGGTGGCTTAAAAGTCCCAGTTTTTTTTTTTTTTTGGCAAAAACTACCCAACTGCAAGCTTTTTTGGCCTGGCTGTCCAGTTCGAGATCGCCGCCAAATTATGTGCTGGTGTGTGCGTCCCCCCGGGGCGGTGATCCGGGAGCGCATCCAAGTCACCCAAGTTGGATGCAAAATGAGCCCGTTGGCCCAGTCACTTTTTGCAGGCCCCCGGAACCGCCGACACAAGCTACGGCAACACTTTTGGTGTTTTTCTTTTCAACAATCAATAGAATGGCGACAGTGAGTGGAACACTCAAGAAAGCGCTCAGGATTGGACTGATCCCTGGCGATGGAATCGGGAAGATAGTGATACCGGTAAGGTAGCCAGCGGATGGTCACACACCCCAACGAAAAGATAAGAAGCTCATGAGGGAATGACATTGGTGCGGATGATAGGCGGCGAGGCGAGTGCTAGAAAGGACGCCGGGGACGCCGGCGTTAACGTTCATAGAGCTGGCGGCGGGGTTTGAGCATTTCGAGAAGACGGGGAGTCGTTGCCTGGGGAGACGGTGGAGCGACTGCGTGGGGAGTGCGACTCGGCGTTGTTCGGGGCGGTGTCGTCGCCGTCGCACAAGGTGGCCGGGTACTCGTCGCCCATCGTCAGGCTGCGCAAGGAGCTCGACCTCTACGCTAACATCCGCCCCATCCACTCCATCATCAAAAACCTCGAAATCACCGTCGTCCGCGAAAACACCGAATGTCTCTACGTCAAACAGGAATCCATCTCTAACAACGACCCCCATGCTCCCGGAAATGTCGCAAGAGCTGTCAGGATCATCTCCCAACACGCCAGCGAACGTATCGGCAAAATGGCCGCTCAGGTCGCACTCAGGGGAATGGCCGTCAGATCCCAACTCCCCGAGGCCGATAGGATTTGGAAGGTACATCCATCATTCTTTACCCAAGCCTCCCAACCTTGATATCCTCAATCAATCAACAACCATATTTTTTTTTTTTTTTTGCAAAAAAAAAGGGAAAGCCACTGGTGACGATTGTGCACAAATCCAACGTCCTGTCGGTATCCGATGGACTGTTTCGGGAATCGGTGCGGGGGGTGTTCGAGGCGGAGGGGCACGACGCGCGGTTCGACGAGATCAGGGTAGACGAAGGGATCGTGGACAGTCTGATCTACAACCTCTACCGGACCCCGCACCGATTCAACGTCCTGGTCTGCCCCAACCTGTATGGCGATATTGTCTCGTACGTCATCCTCTCCGCTTGCCAACGAGGCTGGCTGCAGTAGCATTGAATCCCCCTCCTCTGCCTCTTCCCGTTCTTCGACTTTTGGACAGCGATGCTGGTGCCGCCCTTGTGGGGTCCTTAGGGCTAGTCCCCTCGGTCAACGCCGGGGACAATTTCATCATGGTGGGTGTGGGATATACCCAGGAGCGGATTCCTAGACATCATGACTAAGCAACTCACTTATACCTTGCGTTTCGTAGGGCGAGCCAGTGCACGGCTCGGCGCCGGACATCGTGGACCGCGAGCCGGCGATTGCCAACCCCATCGCGGCCATCCGGTCGGCGGCTTTGATGCTCGAGTATCTCGGCTTCACCCAGCCTGCCGGCTCCATCTACAACGCCGTCAACCAGCTCCTTCTGGACGGTAAAACCCTCACTCCTGACCTCGGCGGGAACTCCTCAACTGACCAGGTCACCGACGCTATCCTTCATAACCTCAAATGATTCATTAACCTCAATCCAAACCACACATTCCCTCCCCTCTTGTGGAACCCTATCACCGTCGCTTTTGTTGGGCATGGAAGTATGTTCGTATATCACGCTTGTTTGATGACCTCAGAAATCTAGAGAGCACCTTTTGCGGTATGTGTGGATATATTTAATCTTTCTGTTTTCCATCACGCGAAAAAAAGACACATTTTCTGTGTGTCTGTGGGGGAGGGTAGGTGTGTTTTCTGGCTAAATGCCGTATCAATTATGCCTTTTATCTCGGCTTGGTGGTCGTTTCTTGCTTAGCCATAACACGCGCCAGTGCCAAGAAGAAATCTATGCACCAATGTGGGCTGGGGGATAATGACCCGGCACCCATGAGGTTGGATGATGGATCAAAACCTCTCAATTGGGCGTGTAGGCTGCAGGTTGAACGCGGCAAGGCAGGTACAAAGGGAAGAATCAAGGGATAAATTATTCTAGTACAAAAAGCGCAGGTTGTTTTGGATGGGGCAAATAAATAAAACCCTTTAACATGGCTCCACACTCAGCCGGCCCTCAAGAGAGTAGGGATCTCGAGTCGAGGGAGGAGCGATCTTGAGCATCTGAACCGTCCTATGAATAAGACGGCTTTATGTAGTCGTGTGGAAGAAAGAAAGAAAGAA
>SMGU01004441.1:0-10537 GCA_004348175.1 Puccinia novopanici
GACTTGTGTTAAGTTCGCGCGTATGTAGATGAGACAATCTGGCCGGTTCTGAGCGTAGGCTGTTTTATGCCATTGGAGCAGATCAGGGAGTGGACGGGTGAGGAAACCGACGGGGTTTCTGGGAGAGACGTGGGGTTTTCTTATGACACAGGTGTTTCAAGTGCGCGCCCCTTTTAGGCTCTCTCTCTCTCTCTCCCACAGGATGAAGCCCAAGCAGCCCTACACGGGGAGGCACATATTTAGAAGTGCGCGAAAAAGCGCGAAATCTGCCTCCCCGGTATTGCGCGCCGGCGGGCGCAACAGGAGGGCTCATAAATCCCGCCGTAAATCCGGGGCCTTTTGGACATGCAAAACGGGCGAAATAATTCTGGGATGAGCGTTGCTTGCTCTCCACTCATCGCCAATGGGGCAATGAGAGAAAAGAGTTTAAGTATAGTGTGAGATAAAAAGTCGGCGCGATGCGGAGAGGAGTAATAAGCTGAGCACAAGGCGTCGCAGATGGCAAAACGGAAGAGGAAGCTGAGAGAGAGAGAGAGAGACAACACGAGAGAGGGAGGACACAGGACAGGATCCTTCCACGGATAAGCGCACCTCCTAAGGGAGCCTACCCAGACGCAAGAAAGAGAATCAAGATAAGCAGAAGAAAGTGAAGCCAAGCAAGGACGAAGAAACGCACGAGGGGAAGGCCGATTAGTTGAACGGACCCTGGTCGGAGACGCTAGGCCAGAGGTGGGGGAAGTGGGAGAGGATGGCGGCGACGATGGTAGGCCTTAGGGGTGCGGGCCCCGTGTCAGACTCAGACGGCGGGGGGCGACAGGACGCGTCGTGGCGCTTGGCGAAGCGCAGCAAGAGCGACAGGGTGCGTTGGTCCACGAACGGCTGGGTCACCATGTACACCTCCTCGTCGCTGCGCAAAGAACTCGACACTTCCTCACCATCATCATCATCCTCCGCATAATCCTCCCCCTCCTTACGACCATGCCGCGGAGGAAAGACTAGCTTGCTTGCTTCGTGCATGCGGCCCGAACGACAGAGACATTCGATCCACGCATCAAACAAGTTCTTGTTAAGAGAGCTGCAACTCATCGACATCGTTCCTCCCCGAGTATCATCATCAGCAGCAGCAGTCGTCACTGGCGGCTGGCTCGGAGACGATGAACGGCGGCGGAGCAGGGACTGGTCCAGGAGGAAGTTCCACCCCTGGATGGCCTTCATGTTGAGCCGGCCGTCGCCGTGGCGCTCGGATTCGAAGCCGGCAAGATCAAACATGGTGGCAAAGCTAGGGTTAGAAACTTTGCGTAGATGCTCCATAGATGTCAGCTTTTTCTTGTTGTTGGTGGAGAAGGCGTCAGGACGGGGGGAAAAGAACTGGTCCCAGATGGCCCAGGCCTTGTCGTAGAGACCGTTGTAAGAGAAGGCCTTGAAGAGCTGGTGGATGAGTTGAGGGTCCGGCTCGAGGTTGATGTCGAGCTTGATGAGGGTGTGGATTCTTTCGAGTTGGAGACGAGTTGAGAGGTTGCGGGGGTTACAGCGGACGACGGCGCTGTAGTGGTTGAGGAGGACGGCATAGGTCTGACTGTCGGGGGGGATCCCGGCGAGTTTCATGTGCTGGAGGATGGCCATGAGACGGGGCATGGGAAGCGCCTGAGGGCGTTCCTGCAAGGCCGCAGGTGGCGCCTCGCAGAGAGCCAGATAGCCGCGCAGAAGTCGCTCGAAGAAGCGCGGCGTGGGCCGGCCCAGTTGCGCCAGACGCTCGTAGAACATGTAGGCCTGCTCCCGGCTCTCCGCCAGCGAGAATAGCGGCCCCAGAAGCGCTTCCATCCGCGTGCCCTCCATCACCCCCGGGCTCCCCTCCAACAATTGGATCAGCTCCAGGTCCAGCGCCGCACATGCCAGTGGCGCTCGCTTGGTTTCGATCGCTAGCCAGAGTATGTTTTCCATACAGCCCACCAGTTCGGCCGGGGAGAGCGAGCGGGAGAGGAGCGCTAGGCCGCGGAAGTCCGAGAGGATCTGGTCGAGGAGGTCTGAGGGTTTCCGGGCAAGTTCGGCTCGGAACTGGAGGATGGCGATTAGACAGGACTCCAGGACTCGTCCGCCGGTGCGGGACTTGGAGAGCTGATACCAGGCCCAGACATGGTCGAAGGTGTCATAACTGGGGCGTAGACGGATAAAGAGTTTCCCCGCGAGTCTTTCCGGCTTATCTCTGAAGATCTCGATCCCAGTGGTTTGGTGAATGCGCTCGGCCAGGGACTCGATTTGCAAGATGTGAGGAGGAAGGTTATGACTGTTTGTTGGCAGGACGATGTGGCTTAAAAGTCGGTCGATGAGGTTGATGACGCGATCGCGATTAGGATGCCGTCTGGAGAGGTTGGCGAGGGTGTGAAAAAGGAGGTCTGTTTGGTGCTGTTGGGCGAGTGCTTGTATGAGATCTAGTTCGATCCAGTGTTGTTGTATCTTGTTGTTGTTGAGTTGGTTGAGGATGAATTGTTGTGAGTCTTGGTTGATGAGTAGCAGTGCTCCATGGATGAGTTGTTGGTCGTGGTACTCCTGGATGGGTTTCTCTCGTAGTAATAGTTCCTGTTGGTCTTTGAGATGGTACTTGATGGCTAATCTGAGGCGTTGAGTGAGTTCAGCTTCTGAGTAGTGAGATGGTTTCGTGTGCGTTGTGGTGGCGGTGATGTAGGCGAGGTTATCCTGATCGGTGGGACGGTAGTTCCAGATGGTTTCTAGGTCGTGGTAGAGTGTGATGGCGTGTTCTGGTTGTGTATGCTTGAGTTGTTGTATGAGGCTGGAGATGTGGTGATGTTTAGGATGGGTCTTCCTCCTGCTGGTGAGTCGTTCTTGTTTTAGTTGTTGGTATGCGTCGATTGAGTCGAGTGAGTTGTTGTAGTTGTTCTTTTGTGGTTGTAGGTAGGATTGGATGAATGAGTTGAGTTTCTGAGTGATGGGTTGATTTGTTGTGTTGGTTGTTCGCAACAAGTTTCTCATCTTGTTTACTCTAAAAGTGTTTTCTTCTTTTTTTTATTGTTCATGTAACTGTTACAAACTAACAACTCTGCTATGTAGCAGCGAGGAAAAACAAATTAACCACTATATTCTACAACATGGTGGCATCATCCTCCAACTCCGAGATGCCAAGATATTTGCCAGCTTCTAGTTCCTGCAAGTCATCATCCGACTCACAAGAGGACTGGTTGAATCCGGGGGAGTGATAGTGGTGGTGGTGGTGATGATGGTGGTGGTGGTGATGATGGTGATGGTGAACTTGGTGAGCAGAGTGCTGGTCATCATCATCATCTTCATCATCAGCATCGACTGGTTGATCGCAGTAGAGGTTGATTCCTTTAGGATGGAAGCAGATGGCTTGGCGGCGGGCTTCGGGCGAGGGGGTGAAGCCGGCATGGCGGTACAGGTCGGGAGGGATCCAGCCGATGGCGGCGCGGTCGCCGAAGCCGCCAAAGTAGAACACCTTCTCCACCACCAGACGCGCCCAGAAGGAACCATGCGGGCCATCCGGGCCATCCCACATCCTGCTGTCCGGGTGCATCTCCTCGTACAACTTCTGAGCCTCCCGCTGCTCCCTCTCACTCAACAGCACCGACAGTCTCCCCATCACACTCAACCGTCTTCGGTTCGCTGACCACATCATCCCCTTCCGTTGTATCGTACCAAGCTCATCTTGGATCGCCAGTGTCACCGCTCTCCGTGAATCCCCCAGTATGTTCCGGTAGATCGGCGAAATCGGTAAGACCAGTAAGACCAAGTCTCCATCAGGATACGGCGCAAAATACTCTTGTAGTCCAATCGGGAGCGACCTCAAACTGTCATCCGGTTCATCATCCGCATCTACACTTATAAACGCCTCGTTAAAAATGTCTAGCTTGATTGACACAGTAGAAAAAAAAATATAAAAACTCACAATTACTTATCAGTGTCCCAATCCCTTCAGATCCTATCATTTTGCATCAAGATGTTAATTATTCAACATGACCAAGAACATCAAGAGGTGCGAATTATGAGAACACTACTGAACTGTAATGGATTAATTCCCTAGCATGGATGGCTAACAAAAAGAGAGAGATACTAGAGTCAGCAAGAAAGCAAGAGACAAACAGACACAAGATGGACGGACCAGCCTGACGGTGTGATTCGAGCAAGGTGAGATGGATATTATGGCTGTTGGGGGAAGTGGCCACGGTGAGGTCATTGGGGAAGAGGAGGGCGAGCTGTTCTGAGGGGCCAGTACTACTAGTACTAGTGCTACTGGCCGGGATGTGAGCGGCGGCGGAGAGCAGACAGACGAGGGCGAGTGTTGAGCAGCAAACTAGCGAGACAATCATAATGGACGTAGTACAACAATCCAGACAAAATTAAAGCAGCCGAGTCTTGAAGAAAGAAAGAAGGCCGGTGTCAATTATTATATTAAATTAAAGCAGCTTGAGAATATGAAGAAGAGAAAGAGATCACCCCACAGCACTAGTGCACATCGAGCAGTGGGTCACACGGACTTCCCACCCTCTGTTAACACAAGAACAAGTGTCTGAGAGCACCGGCACAAATTATATCCCTTGGGTGCTACTGCTGCTGCTGCTGCTGTGCGGCGAGAGGCCCGGGTGATGATGAACAACCTTATTCCGAACATATACGACCTATTAATTTCCAAGGGGCACCGATCAATGGCATCAGGAGAGACCCAGAAGGGTGAGTCGAGCCAAGTGGCGATGATTCCGATCAAAAATGTTGGAGGTCATGGTGTACTCGGTTGTGATAGTTTGGAGACAGGTCTGAGACAGGTGGATGATTAGGGTTTCGGGAGCTTAGTTGTAGCTGCGCCGCAGTATCATCTTGTACTTAGTCTGTTTTTGTCCCGCCCGGCGACGGTTCCTTTTCTTCACCGAGTTTAGGGATCGCCGCCGGGACAGCAGAGCTGACCGCCATTGCCGGGGCATCAACAGGTTGTCACCGTACAGCTCCTAACAAAAAAAAAAAAAAAAAAAAAAATTGATCAAAAAACTCGAGCAGGATCAGGAGGAGGAGGAGGACCCAACGCCCGGAATCTGGATGGGGGACTGCAAAGGTGCGCGACATCCGAGCTGCACGGCCCGGGCTTCCAGAGAGGAAGGGAACTGCGCTGACAAGGCCCTTCCAAGGAGTGCTCCACACAGGATGGACATCAGCTTCGTGGCTGATACGAGTCTCTTGCAGTCTGCATGCCAAAACACTACGTCGCCGGAGCGAGGCCGTCGACATGCCACAGACACAGTACACACAGCATTAATTAAGAGAGCAGCTGATCTGCTTGCCCATCAGGTTGCTTCATCAAAAATAGCAACTTCCATCCCCGAAGGAACTACACTCGCACAGAATTTCAACTCGTCCTTTTAATTTCTTCATCATCATCATGAGGCACATGATCAGCTTCCCCTATTCTGTCTTGCATCTGCTAGTTGTCTTCTTCGCCTTCTGGTCTAAGGCCACGTTCCCTGGATGGATTAACGAAGCCCCGAACAAGAATCGCCTTTCGTTTGACTTGAACTTGGTACCGGCCGACGCTGAGATATTGCCTCCAGAAATTAGGGTCTTTTCCTCTGATGAGCCAATGGCCTCCTCCCAAGCTATGGGTATGTCGATCCTTCCAAGTACACCGCGGAGGAACTGGCTGCCAACATTCTCGTCTTCCCAGCTCTACCAGGTGATCCTAATCCCTCCGCAAGCGTGCAGTCCGCTTCGAGTCATGGTCGTCATCATAGCGAATACCCACTAGCGCAACATGAGTCCTCTTCATCCAGGTTGTCTTCGTCCAGCCACGGACAACGTAAAACGAGCGATTCAAGCACTAGCTCAACGTCTCGAAGATCTAAGAAAGCCAGCACTTCTCATAGATATGAACCATACAGTCTCACACACTCCTCCCTCAAGAATTCGGTAAGCGACGTGATGCCTACTTCTTCTTCTTCTTCGAGGCCTGCATCCGTCCTTCCCACAGAGAACACTCCAACCAGAGATGCACCAACAGAGAACAATGCATTCATAAGATTGCTTAGAAGGAAAAAATTGGCTGTTTCTACTCATGGCCTATCAACGAGCAACAAGCCAGAACAAAAACTTTTCGATGTGTATGATTGGAACTTTTTAAGAGAACACCCAGAAAGGGAAGGGTCTGATGACCACCTGCACCAATTCTTAAGATACCTTAATCAATGCAAGCGCGCAAGCGACCTAGAAAGCTTCTTTTTCATTCAACGAGACCAGGCCATCGACTTCCTGAAGCATTTTACTGGCAGACGAAGCCACGTCAAATTTAACTTGCCAGCGGAGGTGTGTCGTAAAGGCCTGAAAGTGGGCAAGTTGTTTGGAATTTTGGTGAGCTTGTCGGACAAGAAAATCGGCCTGGATGGACATCCATTCTTCGAGAATGAGATCATGGACGGCATGAAGGAGAGACTCATTGAGAATTTCACAAGCGCCAAATATCCCGTCGGGAGTCAACGGATCGAGACGATAGTGAGGTTTGTGCGCGACGTGACCAAAGTCACGCAGCTCCTGATGGTGGCTCAACTGTCGCTCTTCAAGGAACACAAACAAGATTTCTTGACGGCTGAAGCGGTGGAACAACACCTGAGATTCCTGCACGAACTGTGGCTCAAGATTGAGACAGGAGCGGCAGAGATTCTGGACCGCGAGTGGGCGATGACTGCGCACCACTTTCTCAACTTCCTTCCCCTCCAAACTCACATCTTTGACGCCGTCACTCAGAAGTCTAAAAATTATCAGTTTGCTTGGAATCTCATCCATTATTGGTATGAGACAACTTCCGAATCTTCCCAATTTAAAAAAGGCTTTTATCAGTCAGAAAAGTTTCCCAAGAAGTTGAAGGAATTGGTTGGCAAGTTGGTCTTCTTCGCTAACTATCAACCACAACTTTCTGAATCTTCCTAACTAAATATCCCACACTGAAGTCAAGGAGAGACTTTTTGAGGGAAAAAAAAAAAAAAATTGAAGCTTAGGAATAATATTTGAGTCTTTTGTTTCTATCAACTAATGGCTTTCCACCACAATCCCTCTCCAACTTCAATGGAATGGAATAAAAACATTCAAATTCAAACAAAAAAGAATCACAAGAAGAATACCTCCCTATGTATTTGGCAAGGATCACTCTTTTTTTCACCACTTATCATCTTTCTAGCATTCTTTCTTTTTCTTCTTTGAAGCTGCATTAGCCTGGTTCACATAGCTGCTTGCTTGCGGTTAAATTTATTGTGACAAGCAAGCTTTGAACCAATGCTCAAATAGAGTTTGGCATTAAAATATCTTGGGAAAGTGCAACAAGCACACCCTGAAATTTTATGCGGGCAATTAGAGTGTTTTTTATGACATCTGCATAAAAACACCCTACATGAACTGGGCTATTGATTCTCATCTTAAATCTATTTCTCCACTTTAATATCTACAGAATAAAAAAAAAAAAATGAGGAATCATATCCATTAAAAATTTCAGTTTGAAACTTGACTCACTAGAATCCTGTTATATGATCAAGATGCATGGTTAAAAATAGAATATTGGATAATTTTGATGATGGAAGCATGGATAGGTTGTGAGATTGACTTTCTGAGTTATCAAGGAAACTATGTTAAAATGGAAAATAATCCAAACCCTGTGGGAAAGCATGAGCCACCAGTTTACCAGTGACAGAAACAATTTCAAAGGATGTCTTTGGCTTGATGAGTGGCCTGAAACCACATATTTCTCCTTGTGGAAGGAGATCCCAAAAGAAACTTGGGTCAGTTTATTGGTAATACTCATTCAAACAACCATGAGGGTTCATGAGAAGTTCCTGGAATTAATTATCATGACGAAATTGAACAATAAAACTGGAGAATTTAAGCTGATCAAATTGTTGAAAATTGGCCTGTCACCTCCTTTTTCTTTTTTCTTTTTTCTCATGTCACTCATTCACTCTGATCTTTGGCAAAAAAAAAGCATGTATTTTCTTTATTGAATAATTTGCTTTCAGACCCACAAATCAGCCCTAGTTGTAAACAGCAATTTAGTTGCTCCCTTTTTTGCTGAATAAAAAAGTTATCTGTTCTTGCCATTCAGATCCGGTTCAGGGACACTCTTAGCCTCCCTCATCAGTCTGCCTGCAGAGGCACTTTTAGCCTCCCTGAGTGAGTGTCAGGCCGTTGTCAGCATGGTCTGACCTTCAACTTAATTACCTGCTATTATTTTTAAATATAAATCCTCCTTTGACAACACTGTTTTTCATTCCAAATATGTCAGGATGGTCTTTTCATTCAATTTCATCATAAATTGAAATATCTTTGACATGACAAAAAATAAAATATACTGAAACCATATTTGTCAACCTTGTGCTAGTGAAGACAGCACATGAGTTGAAAAGTGAAAAATACTCTACAGAAAGAGAGAGAGAGCACATGTACAGACAGAGAAGAAGGCATATTTTAGGCCCTGTTTGTTATGACACACATAATATTACACTGTTCTTGAGTTTGAATTTTTGTGTGTTTCACAAACAAAGTGATATTATTGCAATTAACCCACCGCAACAACCTGATCATTATGACCATATTGATCAACCTTATTATTCCCCTAATAATTTGTTAATTGCAAAAAAGGTGTGTAATATTACACACATCATATGACACTAACAAACACAGCCTTAATAGGTGAGGAACATGTAAGTGACAGAAAAGTAATCAAACAACTGTCACTCTGGAGAATCAGAAACAGACTTAGAATTAGTATTAACACCCCTGAACAAATTTTCATCACAAGATAATTGGGGCTTTCATTCAAAACTTTAACTCAAATATTTTTATCCATCTTCTCAAACTTTCCAACCTAAAATCAATTAGTGATTCTCCTGATTATATTCAATCCTAGAACTCCTCCCACTTGAAACCTTATCTCCAGCTCTGGAAGAGACACTGCTAGGCCCTTGAATTACAAGGTGTGGCTATATTCCTTCCTGTGAAAGGAAGGAGAATAATCCATGAAGGACATCCCTATTGTATCCTTTTTCCCATATTCTAGTCAGGTGATCCACTTTAGAAGCTAACCTGAGACTGGGGGGCCTGATTGTGTGTTTTACAAACTCACAACCACATTGCATTGATACAATTGTTTATAGAGCCTTGGGAAAACGACTCCCAGTTTTTAGTCGAACGACTCCCATGACGTTGCCGACGTCGAATTTGGGAGTCGTCCGACTAATCCCATTTGCGGGATGGGAGTCGTCGTCCCAATCCACCCAAAAAAAAAAAAAAAAATTAAATATTTGCAACCCCCGGGGAGTCGCTGTGCCAATTTGAGCCAGGAGACGCGGGAGTCAGTGGGAAATCCACCCCCGACGCGCGTCGCGGGAGTCGGCAGACAGCAAAACAGAAGAAGAAGTTGAGCAAATCAAAACCAAGCTACTGGAATTTCCCCCTTCCCAACGCGCTGTTCACATATCCGCCATCTCCCGCCTACTTGAAGGACCAGGAACTGTTGTCAACCTCAAGCTTCCCAAAGGGCCAATCAAAGGACGTGGAAGACCAAAAGGAGCCCAAAAAAAACCCAGAACCACGACAAGGGATCCATCAGCCTTTGAACTCTTGGACAAAAAAAGGAAGAAAGAAGACAAGGAAGAAGAAAATAAGAAGAAGAAGAAGGCCAAAGAAGAAGAAGAGGCTCCCCAGAAGAAGAAGATAGAAGAGGCACCAAAGAAGAAGTTCCGGCCCATTCAAGCAGTCAGAACACCCCATCAGAAACCACCACATCATGATCCAGAATATCTTCTCCTTCTCCCAGAAATTCTTCAACCCTACATCTCTCAAGTTCTAGACGTTGAATCCGATGGACACTGCGGCTTCCAAGTGGTTTCCTATTTCCTAGGCCGTGGACAACATGAACATCTAGCCGTGCGGAACGAACTCTATCAAGACACCAAGGAAAGAAGTCAATGGTATAAGGATCAAGTTTATATTGATAATATCTCCTCCGTCTTGAACAGGATCCAGTGTGAATCAAGTGGACCCTGCCGCGTAGCAAACTGGATGTCAATGCCCACAACTGGAGATCTCATTGCCAACACATTCAAATGCCCGGTGTGGAGTCTTTATAGGCAAAGCAGTAGCTGCGGGTCTCAGCAATAGCTGCTGCTGACGGCATGGTATATGCAGAAGGTAGAGGTGGACCAAATGCAAACAAAGGGGGAAAGTATCTTCAAAGATTTTGTTAGGCTGAGCGGAAAATCCTTCCTTTGTCAGCGGAATGCGGATGCGTGCATTTGTTTGGGGCCGGCGGTGGAGCGGAGATAGCAGTGATAGGGTACGGGGGCTCGAGCGGACATCGGAGGAGAATCGGGCGGACAAGGGTTTTCCGGAGGGCGCTGCAGGGGAGCAAGGTGGAGCGGTTGAGAAGCCGAGGGGTCCGGAGGCTGCGCAGCGGGGGGCCTGAGGAGCAAGGCAGACGCAGGGCCGGTTGAATCGGGGCGGTGTTGCAGGAAGTGGAAATTGGCGGGGAATTCGGGGG
>SMGU01004443.1:0-11298 GCA_004348175.1 Puccinia novopanici
AGAAATAAACAACATGCTGACAAAAGCTGTTTCAAGGTCATCTTTTTTTTACAGCTGTATTAGTACATGGTTATATTATTAAGAAATTTTCTATAAAAATTTCAGGATGGCCTGAGAGTCAGGACTATCACACTTAAATATTATTTCTCAATGTTTGATGTTTTGGATTTTCAAAAAAAAATTGCTTACAAAAGATGTTTCAAGTGTTTTTATTTCACAAAAAAATTTCCTGGT
The DNA here is from genome assembly GCA_004348175.1 of Puccinia novopanici. Classification (NCBI taxonomy): domain Eukaryota; kingdom Fungi; phylum Basidiomycota; class Pucciniomycetes; order Pucciniales; family Pucciniaceae; genus Puccinia; species Puccinia novopanici. Next base: position 235 of record SMGU01004443.1, read on the forward strand.
TTCAAAACTGCTTTTTTCCTGGAAATTATGTAAGGTGGTTCATTAGGGGCTATCTGAGGTCTTGCCAGACCACAAAATCTCAATATATACTTAGAATGATGGTTTTTTGAGGTGCAGCAGTAATAACACCAAGATGAACAGGCCCTATATTTCCAATGAACCAGACAAAATTGACTGAAATATAATCTTTCCACCCTTCAAGAACAATGAGTCTCAGCTCTAGTTTCCTTCCTTTCTTTTACAACAGCAAAACATTGGCAGGTTTGTATGTGGTTGCCTTGCTTATAAATGATGTATGTTTTTAAAGCTCCATCAGAATGTGCAAGTGACAATCCAGCCTTGAAGTGAAAATTGACTAGTGACTTGCACAGATGGAAGACTGTGGTTTGTGTGGCACATGGCCACTGCTGGCAACACAACAAAATACTGAACCTCATTTCTGGAGGCTGCTTGGGATTGTACTCAGATATTGTTGAAATAAGGAATGATTCACTGATCAGGAGATTTAGAAGAGTACAGTGAGATCTGTGCTGGCCTATTTATTTTTTGAAAGCTTCATCATACATGGACAAACCAGCTTTTGTTTTCCTCAAACCAAGACATTGCTATGTGGTAGATGAGGATCTTTTTTCCCTATCAATATTGTCTGGATAAATCCCACACAAGGAAGATTTTTGCATTGAAATAGAAATATGAAAATAACTGGTGTTGTTCATGACCATCAACATCATTTACAGAGTGCATGGTAGCCATGGACATGCCTCATTCTTTCTTGGAGATAGATTTGGAGATGATGGAGTTATGACTATGTTGATGACTTTTCTCGAGCAGATGATCATCAGATAGCTATATCAACACAACCATCATCTTAATCTTCTTTCGAAATGTTCAAAAAAGATTTGGGTACACAAGCATGTTGGAGAAGAAAGAATCAAGATCCGCTACATATCCTCCGGACAATTTCGCAAGTAAAATTTGAGTAAAAGAAACCCGTCTTGCTACGTGCAACACAATTTTTCTTGATAGGGACTATCAGGGGTCCTCATAGTGCCCATCGTGCAAGTTAAGGGCTTTTGTCAGCTCCAGGGAACAAGAACCTCAAGATGGGAGCCCGATGGATCTTGTCGCGCGCTTGGCAGCTGCGGCACAGCACCAGCGCGCCCTCCAGTCGACATAACGGAGATGTTATGTTATTTTGCAGATAGGCTGCTTCTTTCTCAGAAAACTCAGCTCCAACCAAAACAAAACACGAGCAAGTTCAGCAGGAACCACGCAAGAAACAGAAGAGAAATCAACATCAACTGGTGGGCTATCCCTCATCAACATCCCCATCATGCGCACCACCCTGGTACTGATCATGGCAATTCTGGCAACAGGGCCACTTCTCGTATTACCACCCCCACACCTGTGAACGAACTGATCGAAATGGCTAGCTCCATGTTGAACTTGAGAATCAGGTGAGGGTGCCCTCGGTCGACATTCCAGATTCAAACAGCTCACATATTTCGCCCCTTTTCGTGCAGAGGACCTGAAGGCTCAAGCACAATCAAGATTAGTTCTCAAGCAGCGATCGGCGCATTGTACGAGGAAATTTCCAATCAAACGCACATTAGCAAAGCAAGTCTTGAAGGTCAGCAAAGAAAATTCCAAATCTTGTTCCCTGAGAAGGAACTTGATCCAGTCGAAAAAAACTGATTTTTTTTGCCCATCCTTGTTGCGTTGAATAATGTTTCATTAGTGCGGGTTGGGTATCCTAATCCTCAGGCCATTTCTCCTTCAGACATGACAGCAACAGTCGAATCTATCGGTATCAAGAATGGCGAGGTTCTTCAAGCATCATGTTCCCAACCACCCCCATCAAGTCACCAACCGCCTGCGCCTTCCACGCCAGCTCACTCAACCCCACTGGCAGCTCGCGCTAGAGTCCCAAACGATGTCGAACGGGCGCCGGCGAAATCGAGCCTTTCTTCCCTAGCGCGAGTGCAAGACCAAAGCACTGCCTCACCCTCTGTATCGAAAATTGACGACCATGATGGCTTAGACTCTGTCTCGGCTTCAGTAGCACTCGAGGCTGGTCATCTGGTCCTACGCGTTGTACCGGATGACAATTCTTGTCTCTTTAGAGCCGTCGGAATCTTGCTGGACCATGGGCAACATCATTCTTCTACTGAAGACCTTTCGTCTCGTTTGCGTCGGATCGTTGCCGATGCCGTCAAAAATGACCCCGTCTCTTGGTGCGAGCCTATCTTGGGCAGAGATCCTGATCTTTACATCTCCAAAATCCTGGACAAAGATGTGTGGGGTGGTGCCATCGGTTCGTGTTTCGTTGCCAGAGCTCACTTTCGGACTTTCGCATTCAGATGAAACCATGGTTGATAACTGACGAGATTGCACACTTTCATCTTCATGCAGAGCTCGCCATTCTGGCCGATCATTTCAAGACAGAGATTTGCTCGATTGATGTTCAGACCGGAAGGGTGAGCGTTTATCTGAAGGCTCCCCAGAACACAATACAGAAACGAGGGAACCCAGACAGAGGCTGCATCAAGAATGAGCCAGAATTGTTAATGTGTCGCGTGCTCTGTTGCTTGCTCGTAGGTTGACAGGTTTGGACAAAGTAACAACTATGCAAATAGGATCTTTCTGGTTTACTCGGGTATACGTGAGTTGAAAAACCATGACTCGGTTTTGACAAATCAAATGTAAAGAGCAAAAAAGATGCAAGCGATTATATTACATGGCCAATTTTTTCAGATTATGATGCCATCAGTCTATCGCCGATTCCACCGGAAGAGTTATCGAACCAATCGACGAGTTTCCCGCCGGAGTTAGATTTTGACACGACGATATTTGCGTCTGATGAGGACAGCTTCCTGCATGCGGCACTCCAGCTGGTCTCCCAACTTCGTCAGATGCACTATTACACCGATACAGCTTCCTTCAGTCTGCGTTGTGAGATCTGTAAAACCGCACTGGTTCGTTCTCCATCGACCTCTTCTCTTTTAATTTACTTCCAATCTTCTCTCGCTGAATTTGTTTATTACGTCTTCTTTTGGCAGGTTGGCGAGAAGGACGCAAGATCACATGCTGAATCCACTGGCCACACTCAATTCGGGGAATACGCCTGAAAGAGAAGACGGAGAAATTCCTGCATTCCGCCCATTCATGACTTCAACTCTTCCAAACTTTCGCCTATTCATCCGGATAAAATATCTCATATATATCTTCCTTTCGCAGGCCTCGATTGTCTGCAATCTTTGATACGCAATCAATTCTCTTCCAACTCCACTTCCTCCGCTGATGTGAGGTGAGCATGTACATAGATCACGATGTTGTAGGTCCAGTCAAAATCTTGTACTTATTTTCTCTTCACATTCCATCTTTTATCTTTTCGCATCATCATCTTCCTTGCCTTTCTTTTTCCATTCACTTGTACGGTTAATGTAATTTTGTCGTTGTTATTTTTTTTTTTCTTAAATTCTCCCATAGGAACAAAACAAAACAGCAGATTATTTTACTATAGATGTAAAGGAAAACATGTTTTTTTTTTGTACTGGCAATGTCCATTTAATGCAACCCGGTATTTGTTTTCGTTTTGTCGCATTGTCCTACTGTCTCATAAAGAAACAGAAACAAAAACACGTTAACAAAGTTGTTACTCTTGGGCTTGGAATAACATTGCAGGTGGCGGGAAGAGTCGATAAAGAAGATAATGCTGCCATCCTCACCATGTCATTTTCTGATATCGAAATTATGGACTGAGGGACATTGCATCAATGCATGTGTTTTTTTTTTTTTTTGAAGAAAAAGCATGAGCTTAACCTCTCATACAAGAAGAACCTCTTGAGAAAGGGGTGGTCTTCAAAGCTTTTTTGACTTCGAAGTTGACTCTCATAGGCAAGCAGGCCCTTTTTCTGAACGTAGAAAAAAAATGATGAGGAAGGGATAAAGAAGACTGCATCCAGGAGCAAGGTGAACTTCCAGCTTTCATTTGTCCTCTCCCCCCCCCAAAAAGAAAAAAAAAAATGAATGAATGAATGCAAGCAGAAGTTTGGTCTGAAAATATTTCCTGTGTATGTAATCTGGCCTACATGCATGCACATATCAACTTCAAAACCCACTTTTTCAGGAAATTTTTTTTGAAAGCAGCAAAAACATAGAGGCTCTTGACAGTAATAAAATGGAGATATAAGAGTCCAAGCCATGATCACATGATGTGCTGAGAATAGTGTCAGTTCACTCTATTTTCCGTCATGAAATATTACTACCAGATATCTGGATGGATCTGGCTTTTCTATTCATTTTTTGCATAAATAGTATTCTGTGTGATGGCCCAATTTTTTTATTTTTCTTCCGCTGATTGGGCGCGATGTTCGGGGTTTCAGCGGGTCCCCGGCCATTCCAACCACACATGCGGAGCCACTCTGCGCTGCGCTCAGCCTGACACGCAAGAATGGGCACTCAACAAAGACATCCACTCCAATCGAACAAGCATGACTACACCAGACTATACCATGTAAGTAATTCCAGAAGAGCCAGTCAGCCCAAAGATGCGCTCATCCAAACAAAATAACTGACCGCCGGCGTTCTTTCAGGTCATCCGACGGAGGCGAACGTATCACTTTTGCATGATCAGTTATCTCCTCAGTAACTTCGTCTTATGGTTGGTTATGCTAGATGGTTTGCGTCAGTACACATTAAGAAAAAAACTCGATCAATAAACAAATCTGTATACCAATTCACGCGGGCCTGGTGAACCAGAACTAACCGAGTGTTGTCCCTCCCTCTAGCCGCGTTGTGGAATGGACTTCGCCCAACCACATGGCTCATGGCGGTAGCTAATTGGGCAAGTGCAACTATCCCTCTGATGACTTTGAGGAGATTGCAGCTTACAGGTTTGTTTCTTATCCTTTTTTTACTCTCTTGCAGTCTACCCCATAAAAATTCCGCACAAATAAATGACACCCAATTCTTTGAAACGCCCCTTAGCACCCGCGTTACACGCCCCTAATCGATACACGAAATTCTGGGTCGTACTGAAATCCACAGAGTTTATCACCTCAACCCTTTTCTGCACCATCAGCGCCTCCTTGCTTTGCTTCACATATGTTTCCGCCGCCTTGGCTTTAAATCAAAACCCCGATTTGGGCCTTCTTAAGAATATCCCTGGGTAAGATATTATATTTTTTCAGTTTATCTACGTGATCTCCCTTAAGCGTATTACTTAGCCCTCCCCTTTTATTTTTCTCAGACGCGGTGTCGCTCAGATCAACGAGAGACCACTTTTCCTCTTGGCATCATCATGGTACACGGCCCTATGTTATTCATTCTTTGCAATCTATCATGGTCGATGGCACTACCGTCCGTTAGATGTGTCTGATCATGTAAGCTTTTTCTCCAAATATGGCTTCCTGATTCCTCCTGCTTACGCGACACACAAATGGTCTCCTCGCTCGCTAGCACATGATCCCCCAGAGAATTTGGACATCGCTTGGGTCGCGCGGCGAATTTGTTCAAAAATCGGTTGTCTACTGTTCGGCCACGTTTCTGCCGATTTATCTCATCTTTCGGAGGTATCTGATCAGGGCGATTGTCTTTTCCAAGTACACCCAACTGACAAAGCACATTAAGCCCCACATGGTGATGCTCATCAAGTTCGACTCGATCTTCACCTTGACCTCTACCATCAGGCTGGTAATGTTCAATGTGATGCTCATAGCCATGTGGGAAATCGTGCAAGCGCTGTGGGATGTCTACTCGACACATCCTCTCGATCTGTCTCGGTTTGACACGGAACCGAACCAGTGCTTATTGGAAGGAATTCGATCCTCTGATCCTCGCGTCCAAGTGAGTGGTGCTGCCCTGCTCTCATTCCTTCCCTGCAACAGATTGTCGAGGTGGCTTGTTCATTTGTTTTTTCCGCAGCATTATGCTATACGAGAGCTCGCCCATATATCATGGAGTGACCCGGCGCGTCGATCCACAATTTTCAAGGATATCAGAACGTCCCCACGATTATTGAACTCGATTATAGAAGAATGTCTGAATATCATTGACAGTACAAAAACTCTAATTCAATTTAGAGGGCAGGCGATCCCAAAAAGTGAGTTTTTATCCTCCTTCAATGAGCCAACTGGCGAGGGATTTACGGTGTAGCATGCCTCTTCACCAGGTCCAGTCTCGACGATTCAAACCTCAGTGAGGAGTCATAAAACTTCGTCAGGCACTCACTCAGCCTTGAAGACGGATTTACCACAGGTGTTCAGCAGCAGCTCTAATCCGAACTCAATGAAGCAGCTCCTGTTAAGAAAGCTCCTTTCGAGTGACCAGGAAACTGCAGCCGGTGGCATCACTCAACCCCAGTTGCCCGGCAGGAAGCCCACGAAAGAGAAAGCTGATTCCGACTATCAGATTCCCGAGATTTTCCAGCGAGATCAGAGTCAGAAACTTGCTACTCAGAAGAAATCAACTCCCGGCCTCTCTGCCCACGATACGCATCCTGCTAAATCGACATCACAATCTTATGCTACCCAAGCGAAGTCGAACTCGAGCCCTCAGAAGCGGGAAAAAATGGTGCCGAAGATCTGGAAAGTCTTGCTTCACAGCCCTCCTCTCAAGTCTAACGACCTTGGCTCACGCTTAGAGGACTGGCTGTTCTCCCCATCAATGACGGATGAGCTCGAAAAATGTCTGTCTAATCGACAGTTGTGCATGTTCTCTGTTGAAGGTACGTAGTGTTCTTGTACTGTAAGGGCTGATGCGGACGGAAACTCATCACTTCATGAACTCGGTTTGCAGCGGTGACGAACTTCACATGCGCATCGTTGACTGAAGACCAGTATGGAGTGCTCCAAGACCAAATACCGCGCATCATGGAATCTCTGGTCGATTGCTTTGATGCGCTCGATCGGCTTCGCGCGCACATCTGTGTGGAATTCGCCGTCCAAACATGTGCCCCAACTGCTTCCTCCCCTGCTGCTCCCACGCAGCTCGACCCCATACAGATCGGCTTTCATTCCGATCTCGATCAATATCTCCATCCCTTGTTAACTCGTCAGTCTTGACATTTTCTCCCGCATCTTTCTAACATGAGTGAATGTTTTTTTTTTCTAACCTGGGGGTGTTTTTTTTTAACTATCTCGCAGGTCTCAAGGCCGGCATCTTTGGAATCACAGATCAATTCAAACCGTTCTTGAAGGAAATGTCGTTCAGCAACAAGATCAACGAATGGATCCAGACACATCCTCGATGAACATGCATCATCATCATCATCCGGAAATTGAACATTCGCATTGCTTGTCTCTTGACACTCTCAATTCTCCTACCATCTTATGTCTTGCTAATTCGATCAGATTATTTGTGTCCTTGAGATCCGGCAAATACGTTCGGGTGCTTTCTTTATTTCCCCGCACAGGATACATGAATTTATATGTCGTGGATCCTTGTCCATATTATATTCTAAAAAATGTGGTGTAATGTCACAGCACACGAAGAAAATGCTGCTGTCCCCGTTTCACAAAAAGCGAGCAGGATCACTGAGACGGTGTCTCAAGATCTCTACAGCTTACAAGCTCGTCATTTGCGATATTCCTTCTCCTCGTTCTCGTTGTTTCTCATCCTTGTAGCGTTCCGACCCTGCGTCTAGAAATATCGCGCCGCGGCTGGCTTGCCTTTTTGCTGTTCATCATTCGTCCGTGTCTACTCATTTTTCTTATCAAAAAGAGCGACCAAAAAGGAAAAAATCAACATGATATTGCCTCAACAGTGAGTCGAACACTGGACCTTTTGCTCGCACTACAAAGTACTAGGCAAACGCTCTACCACTGGGCTACTGAGGCTGGTTGATAGCTGCAGCCGAAAATTTGAAAATACTAAAGCATGCTGAGTAGGGAAGAATAATAAAATTATTTGAATCATCCTCCTTTTTTGGAAGTGGAATTTGGTTGTTAGATTGTCCTACTTATTTAAGGGAGCTTATTTATCTATGTGTATGCACTCATGTTGTATACAAGTGTTTGCATGAGGGTGGGTGATGGAAAGACATCTCTTCTGTTTGAAAAACAAGCGGGTTTACAGAACATGGACAGCAAGGTTTTGGGCCTACCATACCCTTTGGTGTGGATGGTGTCACATGGGCCTTGGATAGCTTCCAGCTGCAGGGGAGATGTGCCATCATGTCCATCAATAGACATCAGTTTATTGGGTCCAAGAGGCCTGAAATTGTATGGCTTGCTTTTCCATCCCAATTTCTTCATTCAGATTGTATGGTAAGTCTGGGTCACAGTTCTTCATGTCCATCACCCATTCAAGAGGTCACAGTTCTTCATGTCCATCACCCATTCAAGAGGTCACAGTTCTTCATGTCCATCACCCATTCAAGAGGTCACAGTTCTTCATGTCCATCATCCATGGGTTGCACCTTCAAAAACCGTGTTGCAAGGATGGGTTGCAGGTCAAATTTCTTATTATGCGGAATATTTTTATAATTTTTTGGGATCAAATTGAGGAATAATTGATGATAATTTTTTTTCCATACACATTTTAGTGCGCAGAATTTAATGGTATAGTTTATTTTCCCAATATATATATATATATATATATATATATATATAATATATATATATATATATATTATATATATATATATTATTTTTGGCACTACACCTGGATTTCTGATTTTTTTCTTTTTCTTTTTGGATTGAAAAGTAATTAATTTTGGTAATTTTAAATTTTATTCCACACTTTCAATAGTTTGAAAAACAATTTTTAAATTTATTTCAGGTTAAATGTAATAAATCTCACTTTTTGGGGTGTTATCTTCTACAGCCCTCTGGCTGTAAGAACCGGCCAAAAAAGCGCCCTTCATGAGGCCTTAGCCATCATCCTAGTCATCATGTGCTCCCACAAGGATGGCAAGTTGGGGTTGAGGAGTGAATGGCCCATGCCTGTTCATAGTCCTCCAGCAAGCACCGTTTTGATTGGGTGTAGAAGTGGTAGTCTCGCATTCTTGCTGCCCAGTATTTTTAGGACTTCCCTGGCCAGTGGTTTTGGAAATGGATGGATTTGGCCATCTTGTCTTTGTTTTGGATGCTGTCCAAGTTGGAGATGTCCAACTTGGACTCTGTCCAAGTTGGAGATGTCCAACTTGGACTCTGTCCAAGTTGGACAATCATCCAATTTTGGTGTCCAACTTGGAGAATTGTTGGACAATTTTCCAAGTTGGACTTTTCCAAGTTGAACAATTGTCCAAGTTGGACAATTGTCCAAGTTGTAAATTGTCCAAGTTGGACAATTGTCCAAGTTGGACAATCATCCAACTTGGACATCTCCAACTTGGACAATTGTCCAAGTTGGAAAATTGTCCAAGTTGGACAATTGTCCAAGTTAGAAAATTGTCCAAGTTGAACAATTGTCCAAGTTGGAAAATTGTCCAAGTTGGACAATCATCCAACTTGGACATCTCCAACTTGGACAATTGTCCAAGTTGGAAAATTGTCCAAGTTGGACAATTGTCCAAGTTAGAAAATTGTCCAAGTTGAACAATTGTCCAAGTTGGAAAATTGTCCAAGTTGGACAATCATCCAACTTGGAAATCTCCAACTTGGACAGAGTCCAACTTGGACAAGTCCAACTTGGACATCTCCAACTTGGACAAGTCCAACTTGGACATTTCATAGTCCTCCAGCAAGCACCGTTTTGATTGGGTGTAGAAGTGGTAGTCTCGCATTCTTGCTGCCCAGTATTTTTAGGACTTCCCTGGCCAGTGGTTTTGGAAATGGATGGATTTGGCCATCTTGTCTTTGTTTTGGATGCTGTCCAAGTTGGAGATGTCCAACTTTGACTCTGTCCAAGTTGGAGATGTCCAACTTTGACTCTGTCCAAGTTGGAGATGTCAACTTGGACTCTGTCCAAGTTGGAGATGTCCAACTTGGACTCTGTCCAAGTTGGAGATGTCCAACTTGGACTCTGTCCAAGTTGGAGATGTCCAACTTGGACTCTGTCCAAGTTGGAGATGTCCAACTTGGACTCTGTCCAAGTTGGAGATGTCCAACTTGGACTCTGTCCAAGTTGGACAATCATCCAATTTTGTGTCCAACTTGGAGAATTGTTGGACAATTTTCCAAGTTGGACTTTTCCAAGTTGAACAATTGTCCAAGTTGGACAATTGTCCAAGTTGGAAATTGTCCAAGTTGGACAATTGTCCAAGTTGGACAATCATCCAACTTGGACATCTCCAACTTGGACAATTGTCCAAGTTGGAAATTGTCCAAGTTGGACAATTGTCCAAGTTAGAAAATTGTCCAAGTTGAACAATTGTCCAAGTTGGAAAATTGTCCAAGTTGGACAATCATCCAACTTGGAAATCTCCAACTTGGACAGAGTCCAACTTGGACAAGTCCAACTTGGACATCTCCAACTTGGACAAGTCCAACTTGGACATCTCCAACTTGGACAAGTCCAACTTGGACATCTCCAACTTGGACAAGTCCAACTTGGACATCTCCAACTTGGAAAGAGTCCAACTGGGACAAGTCAACTCGGACATCTCCAACTTGGACAGAGTCAAACTTGGATGATTGTTCAAGTTGAACTCATCCAAGTTAGAATTCCAAGTTGGACGTTGTGAGGATCCTTTGGGATGGGTGGCAGTCCTTTGAGGGGAATAACAGAAGTGATATTTCAAAGATTTATGAAGTATTACAACTGGTATGGGTGGTTTGAAAGACCTGCCCCTCTATGTACTACACAAGAGCAACACAACAAATTTATTTATTTATTGTGGCAAACTAATGTTATAGAGAAAACTATGTGTAGTAGTCTCTAATCAGACTTAGATCAACTTCTCTTTATGGATGTTACAACAACTTGTTAGAGTGGAAAAGGGTGAGTGGATGATTGAGGGTAAAAGGTATTCAGACCAGTTGAAACTGATGGAAGTGGAATATTTAGAGTACAAAGGAGTTGGATGATGATAGAAAGAGTGGAGTAGAGAAGTGAGGTTTTTATAGGGTTTGTGTTATATGTATAGCTAGAAGAGATATCAAGGTGGACTATTCAGGTTTT
>SMGU01004444.1:0-11289 GCA_004348175.1 Puccinia novopanici
GTTATGTACAGCTTGTGTGTAATGGTTTGCCTCCAATTCTGTTATGAAGTCTCACATGAATGTGTTAGCAATGTGTATAGATTGACACTTCAACAGGTCTGATAAGCAGAAAAAAGCCCTGCCAGAAGGTGGAAAACTCTGCAGGAGGAGTACCACCAGCCAATTGCAAAGATAATCAAGGCATTGTGGATAAGTGGTATGCTTGTTGGAATGGAGACCAAGGGCTCAATCTCACTGCTGACACTGTCATTCAAAGCATCCATAAGCAAACAGGCCCTGGGCTTGTAACTGTGTACAAAGCAAGTACATCTTAATGAGATGGCCTGAACTGTCCATCTACATCTTCCTCATCTCAATCCTTGTCAAAACTTTTTTGTTTCATTTCTTGTTCTTAATTGTAACCCTATCCTTCTCACTCTTGCACAGACAACATCTATCTAAGACCATCTTGTTGTTATCACTTCATTTGTAACTGCCTTTAGGTACAAAATATTCCCTCATCTCAATAACCTTCTCTTGTCTCTCACTTCTCATGTTGTCCATATCCATCATGGTCTGAAAAATAAAAACCCTTTAGTTTTGCTATTTTTCAATGCTGCTAACAACCACTACAATGTTTTTTTATTCAGAAGTTTCAATTCCTTCCTTCTCAAAGAGAAAATACACACTGTACCCAAATGCATGGGGCCTCCTTTGAGTGGTTGCTGGGTGGAAGGGAAAATTGCTCATATCAAGGTGGCCCTTGGATTCTTCCATGGTTTCTTCTAAAGTGTGAGCTTACAATTTTGTTGCTAAGGACCAAGGGGAAAGCGATCTCCTTGGAGGGTGTGGGGGTATGTCTCAAATCATAATTACCCACCCTTGTTGTACCCATCACAGCTGCACATCTCACAACTGGAAACTGCAGTTCAGAAGCTTTGCGGTATTTTCTTTTTGTCCACCATACAAGAAGCTGCATGGTAGGATTTATCTATATATTCATGCTGTGAAAACAAAGGTGGGGGTTTTTTTTACTACTTGTGAAAGTTGGATAGAAGATCTTGATATTCATTTTGTCTCATGTGTTGAGATTTCTTGACATGTAAACTGTCTCCCACACACCTTGTACATATTATAAAAAACACATTTCAATAGTGTACATGGAATGAAATCATCCTTTCCATGGAGCTCCTCACCAACAGATCCCTGATCTCAATTTGAATGTTACCAGGGTGCAGCTAGAAGTGGCAAAGGTCCACAGATGAGCAGATGGTAGTGAGGCTCCTTTTGAAAGCTATGTCTCTCTGCAGAAGCATAGATAGGGATGAGCATGCAGCATCTAGAAAGGTATAAAGGAGGGCAAAGGGGTGGAGAGTCATCTTTCCCCAGCAGCAACTTTCCATCTACCAATTTCTACATACACTTCATCACCATTCTCCACTCTCAAAAATTTTCTTTTCCTGCCACCTACCCTCATAAGATCAATTGAACAGATAAGATCTGGTTAAAGAACCTGGGGTGTCTTCAAGTCCCTCCAGGATCCTTGTGAGGGGACATGTCTCATACATCCTTCCCCATACACTGGGTACTTGGGAGACACACAACCTTGTGGTTTCAGGGTGACCCTAAGAAGGGGCTTACTTAACAGTACCCCTACTGACATGTGTAATCTGAGACAAGCATAGTGATTTCATCTAATATTTTTTTTACATCTATGGTATCCAAGTTTGGACATACATAAAATCATAAAGACCCTTCAATAAACTTTTCTTGCAGGGACCGCAGGGACCTTTCACAATACATTTGACAATACCCTCCCAAAAATTTAAACTATGCCATTATGTATGATTTTATGTTCAAACAAATTTTGAATACCATAGTCACAAGCAGCAGCAGCATCAATCCTTGTTGTACATACAGCTTTGCTTCCCTTTCATGTTCTTGGTAAAAACATCAAAAAGAGCTTATACTCTTGATTGGCATCAACATACATCTGGAGTGTCATCTCAAATATACTTATTTTCTTTCTCAGGATTATTCTAATTAAAAAAAAGAAACAAAATTGATAGGATGTGATTTTTATTTTCCCATTAATGATAAATATTTTTTTTAGTGAAACAAATAGACATGTTATGCATGTAATGAGAGTGTTGAGTTTGGAGTGATCCATGATAGTGCCAATGCGGTGAAACAACCGTAGGATTGAGAAAGTGTTGTGTTTCAGGGACTTTTCTGTTCCGTCGATTCCTATTTTTTTGGGGGGAAATTTCTGATTTGTTACCCCAAAAAACAAAAAAAGTATTTTGCATAATTTCCGAAACTCTATTGACACACTTTTTCCTTCTTCACCGACCAACTCGACTCGGAACGTGCTCCAGGAAAAAAGCCAGTACTATCAGTGAGCAATACTTCCCTCGTCTGTCTTTCTTCTCCTTTCTTACTGCCCGTTGTCTTGCGAGAGCTGATCCCATCAAAGTTTTGAAATAACAGGATCCGATTGAGGGGAATGGATAAGAAAGGCAGTGAAGCACATGGGACTAACGAGGGGAATTTACCGGAGCTACCGGCCCTACCGGAAAACGCACCTCTGACGATAGGGGTCCTAGCGCTGCAAGGAGCCTTCAAGGAGCATCTTGTGCATCTGCGACGGATACAGAGCGCTCGGCCGCTGACGGCGGTAGCGGTACGGACGGCGAGCGAGCTAGTGCAATGCCAGGCGTTGATCATTCCGGGCGGCGAATCCACCTCCATCGCGCTCATTGCAGCCCGCCAAATCGACTCCTCAGCTCCCCATTATTCGTTCCTCGATTGGCTCAGAAGCTTTGCCAAACATCGTTGCGTGTGGGGCACCTGTGCCGGACTGATCCTCCTCTCCGATCAGCTCGTTTCTCAGGGTTCCAAAATCGGCGGGCAGGATCTCTTGGGTGGCATTCCTATCAAAACTACTCGCAACCAATGGGGTCGCCAGGTTGAGTCCTTCTTCTTTCTTTTTTCGGAGGATGTAAATCGTCCAATGAGGCTTTTCCAGCTCACTCTTTTTTTCATCACACATTTTCTATGAACACCAAAAAAAATGAGAAAAGACCGAGTCGTTTGAACACCTGATCTCAATCCCATGCATCAAGAATCCGGACACGCCGTTCCCAGCGATTTTCATCCGCGCGCCGATGATCCATACGATCCTAGATGCGGGAGAAGGAGCTGGGTCGGAGCAGCTGAAGGTGATTGCAGAGCTCCCCCAGGACAGTCTGTCGAGACCTCAAGCCGCCGCACAGCCAGCCAACCAGCAAAGTCTGGGCCCAGATTCGCATGTGGTGGCGGTGAAATTTAAGCACTTATTCGCCACCTCCTTTCATCCCGAATTATCCCCCGATACTCGCTTGCATCACTTTTGGGTCAACCATTGCGTCCTGAATTCCTCCTGATTCTCGTCTGCCTTGCCCCCTCCCCAGCCCTCTCATACCAAATACTTTATTTACTTTTCGTCTCCCTTTTGACAAGTGAAACCATATAAATGCGCTATCTGTATGCTGTCGGTTGGAACTTGCATATTCATGATCAACATGCCAAAACTAATGATAGTCTCATTCCTCAAAAAAAAAAAAGGGAGTTGTTTTGCTCGGACACATGGTTCAAAACACTCCAGTTGAAGGGTCTCATATCCTGAATTTCGGCTATTTTAGAACTCCCCCTAACAGAATATTAAGAACGTCTTGATGATTAAGTGAATAACCCGTGAAGCATATCGGGACGGGGGTGAAACTCAATCTTTTTTTCTGCTTTTTCGGTTTGTTTGGTTACAGTGTGCAGCTGTCAATCAGTCCAAGAAAAAAAAAAGCTCCTCAACCATCCACAGGTGAAGAGATTATATGACCTTGATCTTGGGCACATAACCACATGCATCCTAATTTGCTGGTGATGATAGTCAATACATACGATGTAAAAAGAAACGCTGATTGAAGGTGATGAGTTAGGTTGTTGTGCAAAAGGAACCTATGTTAATGTCAGAATTATGCAGGATCCCTGCATGTTGGTTTCAAATTTCTGGCTTCCAGGATGCATGACTAGAATCATACCCCAACAGGGTTAATTTCTTTGCAGGAGTGCGACATCCCAGAGTGGAGGACTTCCCTATCACTCCAACTCATTAATCTGGAGCTCCTAATTCTACATTCAAAAGTTTGTTTGGTGATCAAGACCAATGATACTCAGGCACCCAGCGTTCCATGCCTTGTATAAGGCTAGAAGGGATTTTTCTTGTTCCAGCTTGGAAATAGGCTTCTAGGTCTGTTTTCCTTATCCTTTTTACAGCAGTTCCCAAAGAGCTTGCAGTTGGGAACTGCTTGATTTTTTTTCTTTTTTTGCCACAAACTTGTAGCACCCCAAAGCCTGTACTGCAGCAAATACAGGATTGGAAAACCAACCTGGAGGATGCTGGAGCCACAAAGATGGCCTAGTTGGACCATGTCATGGTATCCTGCAAGTGGAGGGTCTGGTGTGACTTAAAAAAAAGGAGATGAATCAAATGAGACTACTCTCATCCTGCCAAAGTCCCAAACCAAGAATCTGCCTTCTTCAGGCTTATTTTCTGGAGCTGTATCATCAAAACTTGGGGCAAACATCAAGTGGTGCAAGAAAATGAAAATAAAAACAAGTTGTTCTCAACTACAAGTTTTTGGTAACTGCTGTATTATTGGTAACCCCCTCCCTTCCAAAATGAAGAAATTATAATGCCCATTTCCATTGGAGTAAGGAAATCTGGCATGTTCAGAAAACTCTGCTAAAATATTACTGCACAAAAAAACTGATTATCAATTCAAATTTTTGAATAATAGCATAAGTCAGAACAGCACCTTAGCACTTTGTCTGTGAAATTTATAATTTTTTGAGAGGGTTGGTGAATTACAAAATGACAAAACAAAATTAGTAAAATCTGAAAACTGTTGTGATTTTCTATTTGTCAGTTTGCTAGTATGGAGAGACAGTCCAACCTACTAATAAAAAGATAAAAGAAAATAATAATACAAGATAACATAAAATAAATAACAAATTCAATAAAAACCAATGTTTGGTTCAATAAATGCTTATATATAAATTACTGAATCAATGAAATTCAAACACAAAATAACCTATTTTCACTCCCTAGAAATAGAATAATAGGCTTCACCCTTCATATCTTTCATCATAGGAGAGAAAAACTACTTGAACAAAATAAACAGAAAGATAGAAATGTCACAACATAGGAGTAACATTACACAGACAGATGAAAGATGAAAACATGCAAGACATAAAATAATAGAAATATGCTTAACAACCTTAGAAACTTACCTTCCAAACAAACAATTATAGAATCACCACATGTCTCTTTGTACCAAATGTGCCACTTGACATTGTAAATATAAATATTACACTATTTTAGTAGCTATAAATACTAGCACAAAGAAGCCAAGCATTTCAATAACACTAAAAATTATTATTAACAAGGCACATCACACATTAAGCCACATTGTACTATTATAAGTCACTATTGACTTCAATACAGACTACATCTCTTCAATTGAATACTAGGAGAGTACCAAACAGCTAGAAAATGCCATTAGTGTTTTCCAAGGCACCAGAAATGGCTTAAAAGGCATCCCTTTTGCCCAGGAGACCATTCCTCATCTCATTATCAGTATCCAGCTTATTCAGTGCTTTTCACTAAATTAAAAAAACTGTGTCCAGTCTTATAAGCCTTTGTCAGTGAGTCTAGTCCATTTATCTTATTCACAAAAGCTCCTTCATTCACACTTCCATACTCTTGGCTCTTTAGTTTGACTATTTTCCCTGCAAGAATCATCATCAAATATCACCATGAGTATCTGGATGTCAGTTTCTAGCAACTAACATTGAGGAAGCTTTGGTGGAAGTTCCTCCCTTTCTGGAGGCGCTCCTTTGTTTTCAGTCACTACTCAGTATGAGCTCCTGAATTTTGCTTTCTAGCAAGTGACACAACATTTTTTGTAGTGTGTTGGCTAATTTTAATACAAATTTTATCTGGAAATGACACAGTTTGACTCAACTGAATCAAATTTTTATGCCTTGAACTTATTTTTCTCCAATTTTTATGTCTGTGGTACTTTTAATGTAGGGATTATGCCTGTTCCTTGCCTGTAATTCTACTTGCCCTCCCTTGAACTTATTTTTCTCCAATTTTTATGTCTGTGGTACTTTGAATGTAGGAAATATGCCTGGTACTTGCCCTCCCTTGATTTTTTTTTTCTGTGGGTGAGGACTGATTGAGCCTTTTTCATGGAACCTCACACATTATTTATACAACCAGTAAAAGTTTTATTACATAAGGTGCGAGCATTTAAAACATTTCCTCTCATTTGCAAAAATTAAATGCAGGACCCCCCCCCCTTTCAGACCAAAAATTGAATCCACAACCCCCTATTTTGGGGGTGATTGGACCCAATCACATCCTATGGACATCTAAAACCTGTCAACTTGATTTCTACTTGACCACCCTGAAAAACAGGGGGTTGCACGTCAATTTGTGGGGGTTGCAGGTTGAAGACTCTTTTTTTTTGTGCAGGCTAGAGGTGTTCTTAAAAAGTCTCTCTCAAACAGATAATTTGGGACTTGGGAGTGTGTCAAGAGCTCCACTGGCATGGAGGAGTACAAAATTTGCAGACTAGCCTTAGTGGTTTTTTGGATGAGTTTCAATAAAAGAATAATGTACATGATTTTGCTGCAATTTGTATTGGACATAAACCATAGATCAATATAATGGTTATTTCAAAAAAAAAGAAAGAAAGAAAGGATGCAGCACAAGAACAAAATCTGATTGGACAAATGTGTTACTTGGTGTGTGTTTCATAGTGTACATCAAGCTTTTATGGGCCCAAATGGGCTTGAGGAGTTTCCCAGGGGACTCAACCTGTTAGCTTGGGTGGGAACCTTGCCTGGTGGTACTTCACTGAGCCCATGTTGTTGGCCAATCAGCCCTTTTTTGGACACCTCCTTCTACTATCATCAGTGTTATTTTATTCTGCCCATCATCAGAACCTATGAGTAGCATAATTATCTGCATTATTATCAAAACTACCTAAAAAGATGTTTCTTTCTCTTGCAGCCGGCCTCTGTCATGATTTTTTTATAAAAATGAATGATTTCCAATATGTTGAAATCTCTTGGCCAGCTTATTCTTGGCCAAATGCTATGCCGTACTTGACTACTGGAAACATTATTGATGATGAAGGCAGCCAGCCTTTCATTTGTTGGAAGAGGGAGTAGTGATTTTGGTTAACTCTGTTTCTTCGGTAGGGAGGGATGAGGTGTTGGTGACAGGCTGGTGACATCTCTTCGCCGCGGCAGAGTATATAAACTCCGAGTCGCCACTGCTCACGTGAAAGTGACCTCAGCACAGAAATGGACACACTCACCGAAAAAGTGGACGACTCGAAGTCTGGCTGGGAACTGTGGGTGGCAGACGAACACCTCATCAACAACAGCAACACCCCACCATCCCAGCAGCAGCAACCATTCCCAACTAACAAACGACTCTCTGAAGAAGCCTCCCTCACAGGAATAGGCTCACTCGCAAACTACAAGCCAATCCACTCAAACGAACCACAAGACCCACCAGCCCAAACTACCTCATCCTTCACCTACCCATTCATCCTCAAAAACGATACCCAACAACAAGACTCTAACCAACGTATGTATGCATTCTCTCCCTCTCAAAAACTGCATTCTCTAACTATATAGCCTCCTTTCTTTTCAGAAACCCATCACAGCGGATTGCCCACCACCCCCCACAAGCCACCAGCAAACGATTCATCCTCTCAACCTGAGCTTCCTCACTCCGTCACATCTCTAGGCCTCCTCACCCCTCAGCCACCCGATTCCCTCAAGAACCCCAGATTATCATCATCCATCAGTCCCCCTAAATCTTCATCTGTCCCCCGTGGCTCCCCAGGGCCTCCCCAACGCTACACCCATGCCTACGAACTCTACGACAGACAGGTCTCTCGCGTCAAGCCTCTCACCGCCGGCGTTCGCTCCCCAAGCGCCGTCATGCTCTCCGGCTACCCGAGCCCCCAGCCACAACTACCTGCCCTTAAGAAGGCCCTCCAACCCCCGCCAGCCGAGGTCTGCTTGGAATGCATGATGAGAGATCGCGATATGATTGGCATCGATGTCGTTGGCCCCGGTGTTTGGGCAAGGGAGAGTGATGCTGACTTTGAGGAAGCCATGCGTGCTCAAGCCGCCATGGATGACCAGCACTCGGATCCAGACTCATCGGCACATCAGAACCCCTCCTCTACCCAAACCACTGATGAACTTGATGAAAACACTCCTGCCGAAACTGGGACACTCAAGAAATCTCGCTCCCGTAAAAAACCACTCGGCAAGGGTCAAGCCCTCACTGCCCCCGCCCTCAAAGCCTGGACTCAGATGGTAAGTCTCCTTGCTTGCCACTGCTAAAAACAATCACCAACCAGTCAGTTTTGCCTTGCTTATTTCAACGCATATCTTTCTTGTTCTCTCCCAACAGAATCCACCTGCTTCCAGTCATCGCTGGCGTACTCTACAATTATATCTCAAGGAACAGCGCCACTTCCTAGAATTGGAACGCAAAGCCAAACGATCAATCGACCTAGAGAACGAACAAACGGAAGAACTGATTCGGAACAATGCCGATAGCTTTGCCCAATCTCCCTCCATTCGTACCTCATTTCTCCCCCCTCGCTCCGATCTTCCATTCCTTCAGAACGCTCCCCAAGGCCAGCTCCATCACAGGATATCCAGTGCCACTCTCCTGTCAAACGGAATGGTCCTCGAAACATTGGATGTTTCCAAGGATGATAAAGAAGCTGCAAAATATCGAGCCAATGATAATAAACTCGGATTATCGGGTCAGTCCCCTCTACTATATATCTCAAAACATTTCCATCCTTTTTGTTGTGATTCGTGTCGGCTGCTAACACTACAAACCCCCCAAAATCATTCACAAGGTTCAAGCCAGAGAATGTCTTCAATGTCGTCCTCTGCTGCGCTTAACAGTATTGGCCAGTCGCCCAGATCGGAGCCGATCAATATCAATTCTCTTAATCTGCCCCCCGAGTCACTGAATTCGGGTCTCACTGCGCTCCAAAGCTCTACAATCAACCACCAACCCGGTGCGCCCTCCAGTCAACCCCCATCACCCCATCGCTTCAGCTTTGTCAGTCGGAAGAGTGCCGGATTTGCCGAAACTCTGAGACCCTTTTCCACCTGGGGTCGAAACCGACGGAGTGCCTCCAACTCGGTTCTTTCGCTCGCACCCTCCGGCTCCATGATAGACATGCATGTCGGTCTTTCCCAAGACCGACACCACCACCTAACCGGCTCATTTCCGAGCCCCCTAATTGGCAAGCCCATGTCAAAGAATCGATCAATGCTTAATTTCAACCAATTTTCAACAGCTCCAATTCCTGTTCAAGGAGGGTACACTCACAAGCCTTCGCTCCAATCTTTATCTTCCAGTCCTTCGGCCTCCCCTCGTGTAGGTCCAGCGGAAGAACCAAATGACTCGCAGAAGAAAGAGAACAAGAAAAAGCTTCGGCACACGCTCAAAGGTCTTTGGTCCAAGCTAGGTCTGGGCAAGGAACGGCCTTGCTCCATCAACCAGATTGGCACGCCGAGCCCCCTAGGCAGTAGTGTACCGGCAAAAAGCCGTGCGGTTGGCAATCTGAGCCCGGATAATGAGCCGCTTGCGCCACCGCCGTCCATGTCGGTCCTCGCCCGCGAACAACTGAGCCATCGCCGTAACCGTTCCACACTCTCACTCCCTCTGAGCAATGGCCGTCGTATTGGAGGAGGGTTCCGCCCTCAGTCAGTTTCCACAAGGACTATGGGAGGGCTCGAGTCGATGGTCAGCTCACCTGTCTCGCAATACTTCGCACCGCCCTCGCCGGGCTCCAAGCCGACACTGAACGGGAGCCTGCAAACCTGCCACCAGTCCTCACACCTCAACTCCTCTCACGACCCCCCTTTCGACTCTTTGGCCGAAGAGCTCGACATGCCCGCGCGGCAGCCGAATCAGCATCGGAACCGCGTGCGCTCCCTAGGAACCACGAGTCTTTTTACGGACCTTGCCACCACACATGAGGAAGGTGGGCACGATGACCCAGGGCACGCGAGGCGGGCCACGACGCTGGACCTGTTGCGCTCCCACGAGCCGATGGTCCCCTCTCGCGAGCCGATGGGAGGAGAGGATTCGCTGGACGACACGGGGCTTCTGGCCGCATCTGTCGAGCCGGGGCGGCAGTCCAGCGGGGTGCGGTCGCACTCGACGTCCACCACCAACACGACGGACAAGTCACCCAGCATTCGCACCGTGCTCAGCAAGTCCTCCCGCATCTTTCACAAGCTCTCGGGCCTCAACACGAAGCGCTCTAGCTCCGGCGGCTCCCTCAACCCCCTCTCCCTCACCAACCCCACCGCTCTCCCCCCGCCTCCCGTAGGCCCTGCTGAACTCAGAACCTCGACCTCCTCCCAATCTTCCATCCCCCTCCCATCCCATGACCCGCTCGATCCTCCTCATCATCATCCTGGTCATCATCAGCAGCAGCAACAACAGCAACAGCAACAGCAGCTACAGCTACAGCAGCTTGCTCAACAACGTCCGGACTATCTACCCGCCGAAAAAGCGCGCTCAGGAGTCTCAAGATCTTCGGATTTTCTGGCACTCAGATATGTCTCGTTGAATCGTGATGATCATCTGGACCATCACCATCATCCTTAAGCATATTTCTTCTCTTTTATATATATACATATATGCTTCTTGTGTTTTGTTTCTTGCTCTTTACGTTACTCTTTTTTTTGTTATCCATGGGCCTTGCCCACCCAACGTACATAATCCTTTTTTTTTTCTTTGTGTGTGTGTGTGTGTGTGTGTGTTGGACTTGTTCTTTCTCTCTCTCTCTTTCTCTCTCTCTCTCTTTCCTTTCCTCGTGCTATGTCTTTGACATGAGTGGTATAAGTGTGTGTGTTTTTCATCTTGATTGTTTGTTTTTTTTTATATGTTTTTTTTGCCGTTTCTTGTCTGCCGTACTACGTGTCTGAGAGGGTCTTGCTTGCGCACACTCTCGTGTGTGCTCGTGTGTGCTTCTGTGTGTTGACCAGGATGACGATGTCGTAGTTGAGAACGGAGGACCAGACGTTTTACTTTTATCTCATCTAATAATACCTTGTTCTTAATCCTCATCATCAGATAGATCCCGCTTCATGTGTGTTTTAGTACACGTACTAAGAAAAAAACAACAATAACAAAAAATCTAA
>SMGU01004445.1:0-24917 GCA_004348175.1 Puccinia novopanici
TTAAACATGCCAGGTGACATGAAGATAACTCTGTAATTATTTCAGGCCATACACTCAGTAGATTAAATAGACATGACTCCCTGATAAGAAAAAAGGGGCCATGGTTATAGTTTTGGATTATAAATCAAGTGATTCCAGAGTTTCAATGGATGTTATGGAATATCACCTGACATGTATTCCCCTGACTTTTGGAATGGTGGAATATTCTCTGTTTGAGAAAGAGATTCAGCAGTGGCAGAAGGGCCAGTTTGCAGCGGAAGCAAGGGAGGGGGGGTTTACCACTTCTGGATTCATGTAAGAGCCAATAAGCAGTGGCAGCAAGCAAGGAAGGAGCAGAATGGGTTGGTATAGGGCCAGTTGGCAGAAGCAGTGGGATGGGTGGTGGATAGCTTCATTAATTGAGGGCTGGTTTGGAGCAGCAGCCATGATTGTTCTTGGGTTGGTAGGTGTCAGCAGAAAGGTAGGGGAGGCTGTGTAGCTGCTGGAATTGATGGAGTAACTTTCAGCAGGGGAAGCAAGCACATAGGAGGCAGACAGTGTAGTTCTGGATCTGTTTGGCAGTGGTAGCAAGGTAGAGGGGTGGATCTAAGTATTCAATTTTTTTTTAAAAAAAAGTTTGCTTTTTGGATTGGATTCTTTTTAGTAGAAATCATGAATAATAATTTGAGGTTTTCTGATTAATTTGGGCAGGTTCATTTTTCAGTCTTAAGCTACACTAACAATCATTGCAGCTTAATAGTGTTTACATTGAATTTTAGTGTAACTGACATGATTAATACCTCAACTGTTAGTGTAACTTATAAAATTTACAATTTTATGAATAGTTTAACTCCTTCAGAAGCTAACAAACTGCAATAAAAACTCACTCAACTGCCTGCAGTTGATATGTAACTAGCATTTGTGCAAAAAGGCAACTTGCATGTCAACTGCGGGCAGTTGAGTGTTTTTTTTTTTTTTTTTTTTTTTGCAGTGACAGTGCTAAAAACCAAATAAAATTGGATTTGGGTAGTGTTAGATTTGTTTTGTTTTTTTGCAGGGATACTAACACTACAATTTTTTTTTTTTTTGCAAAAAATTTGTAATGTTATCTATCCAGAATTTGAACCTAACAGTAGATCTTGAGTAGTTTAGCTTAAAAGGCTAACAATATGCTACACTAACACTACTATTAGTGTAAATGGCCCACCATTGGTAGTGCCATCAGAGGGAATAAAGGAATTTACAAAATATATGTAGATACAGATTTTGGATCATGAATGGATTCAGAAGAAAAATATAAACAACAGATTTATAACAATCAATTTATTACAAATAATATAAGAGTGTCTGCATAGCTGAGTTTAAACATGATACACAAAATAAAGCTTGGTAGAAGGAGTCATCCAATGATCCCTTGTTCTACCTGAGGTGCAAGCATAGCAGATAAAACAATAATAGAAAGGCTTTTTTTAACAGAGGAATATTAGCTGGACCCATTTTTGGTCCATAGAAGTATTTTGAAACTCCTAAAAGAATATGTGTCCTGTGGGAATCAAAAGTGCATCTCTGATGTCCATTTCAAGTTTACTAACCACTGTACTAAGGAAACTTGGAGATAAATGACTGTGGATGGGCCAATGAATTCTACTGGTGTCTATGAAACACCAAATTGGAAGGTGAAAGCCTGTAATTGGAAGTCAATAATATAGTAGACACCAGCAGTTATGATAAAGCTAAGAGAAGCAGAACCACAATCCAGAAAGTATGTTTTTCTTTTTTTTTGACATAACCAATGTACTTGTTTTTTGGAAGGAGTATGCTTTCCACATTGAAACCAAGCCCTGCCAAATTGAAGGGCCAGAGAAAAGCACCAGTCACTTACAACACCAAAAGAAACTCCAAAGGAGAGACTTGAACCTAAAATCACTTTTTTAGACTAGGTACTGTTGATGGGACCAATGGGAACTGAAATTAAAAGAAGCTTTCTGAACTCACAAGATGGATTGACAAGTGAGGAATAATATAGGTTTCATTAAGTAAAGAAATTTAGAGAGTACCAGAAGTGGATTAGAGTGATAAGTGTGAACCCTCATCACATGAGCTTTCACACAAAATTCATGAACATTAACTAATCAACTACCAATAAATTCACCTTTCACTGTGTCCCTCCTATTTGAGTAGAGACTAGCTTTGAGGATTTCTACTGAGCTAGGTGAGTTACCACTTCTCCTCAATCATCATCAATAATTCATTTTCTATCATTTTTTCCTTTAAATTCTTCTCTCATATCATTTCCCTCCTCATGTTAGTAGAGAGACTAATTTTGATTCTCTCTACTTAACTAGAAATTTAACATAGAACATTGGTTCTAGAAGTCTTTCCAAGCTTAAAAACTTTGTCTAGCAAATCCTTCTTGAATTCCAAGTGAAGAGACAATACATTTCTCTTACAATAAGCTTAGTAGAAGCATAAATTGACATAATCATATGTGAACTACATGTGGATAACTCAACACCCCCTCCTTTCTGAGAATTAAGACTTATTCTACTAGAGTTGGAAGAAGAAGAAATAAAACATAAAAATAATCTGATATTAGGGGGTATCAAATATGACCAAATCTACCATTATGTAATTGACTGGTTTTGAAAAATCCACCATTTTTAAAACATGTTTTTTCTTCACCAATAAGCTTTTAGGACCCATTAATGAAGAAATAATTCTTTTAAAAATTGACTGGTTTCTAATTGTGGATTTTTTATATTTGATCCCCCCTATTAGTAGTAGATCCAATGTTTTTCTTTCTCAGATTTCTTCTTGTTGAATTTTCTTCTTTCAAATCTGGTCTTCAGACCTTTCTCATTACTCTGAAGACCTGTGGTATGCATCTCCTATCCATTCTCTTTTTCATCCATTTTGTAATATCTTTTTTTACTTGCTTGTTTTCATTTTATTTTGGTTTTATTTCCAGTCAATCATTATGCTATTAACCAGAGTTCTTGATTTGCTACATCTTCAAAAAATAATTATCCTTTGGAAAAATCCAAGGACTAGCAATGATATTGTCATGATTGTTGATATCTGTCTGCTAAATCCAATCAAGAATGGTTTTTGCTGCCTCTGGGGCACAATCAGACCAAAAACATTTTTCCAATCCCTGATATTTCTCATGAGAGCACTCTGCCAGATATTTGGGGTCATCAGCAAAGAGTGGGATTTTCCCTGATCTAATAATCAACCAAAGATATATTTTAAACCAAAATTCAATCAATTTCATTTCAAGAAAGATAAAAAAGGCCTTGATTATGATAAAAAGTGATAGGGAATCTCAAGCACAGAGGTATGATAGCCAATGCATCAATCCATGTGTCAGCATCTTGCAAACTTCCCCTCTCAAAATATAATAATAATTTTTTATCATCCTTCCTTGTAGGATTCATGAACAACAGTTCTGAACCAGGATCACCATTGCACCCAAAGCAGCCAACCATCTGGACTATGGAAGAGGAATCACAGTGCCCTATGTGTATAGAACAACAAACCCAGAAATAACACCATATTTTCCAACATTGAAGAAAATTTTCCATCAGCAAAATAAGCCAGGTTGATGGCTTTGTTGTTGTCAGAGTCGCAGGAATGGAATTGGTGAATGAAGGTATCTTTGAGTTTGTATTCATGCCTTTTGGTATGCCACACCTGGTTTACAAATTCCATCAACTGGAAGGTTCCATTACAGGTTCCCAAAACTGAAGAGGCTATCTGCTTGGACCAGCAGTTCCAATGAGTTGTTGGAATGGCCTGTCCAAGAAGTCCTCAGACATGGCCATCCAACAAGAGGTTGGACTTGCCTGTCTGAGCACATGAACCCACCTGGTGACTGCTTGGAAAAGTCCAGTTGACATCTTATTGGGCAAACATTTCCAAGAACTGCTTTGTAAAGGTTGGTCCCAGGACTCATTGGAACTGTTGGTCCGTGTCAGCCTTAGAGACAGCAAGCCGGTCCAAAACGCTTCAATTGTGAATAAATAAATTTATTTCTCTTTTGTTTTCTCTTGAATAAGAGTTTTTATTATCAAATATATATTTCATAGGATTGAATACACTCTCTCATTATATTCTCCTCATTTTCCTACCCATTTACAATGCATGAGGTGTAATATAGTGGTGATGAATGCCTGAAATAATCAAGGTTGAAAATAGAATGATTTTCTAGCTCAAATTGAATATATTCAATTTAACTCTAATCCCACCAGTGGATAATCAGAACTTAGTGAAAATTTTCAACCTCAGGCCAGACACCAACCAGAACCAGAACAGATCACTCACCAGGAATCCAGAGGTCCCTCACTGCTAAGTCATTTTCCCACTGCTCCCAGTGTCATCATCACTTATCAGTAAGTCATCTCTCCTGCTAATCTTTCTCTTTCTGTTTCACTCTTTCCTCATTGGGTGGTTCTGAACCACCCCCTGCTGCTTATCTGTTTCTTTCCCCCTTTTTCTTTCTTCTTCTTGTTTTTTGTGGTTTTTTATCAATAAACAAACCACATAGGTTTCCACTTATAGATCCTTGGTTCTACTCCCTAAAAAATCTGGACCTGGTATAGATTAACATCTTACCAGTGACCCTCCGTTGACTCATCCAGAGGAGGTGTTGAGTTCTCTCCGCTACTCCTGCTCTCAGCCAACAGCCAGCTAGAGATAAGACAGTAGAGTTATAAAAAAAAGAAAAGAAAAAAAAGAATCATTTCCATTTTTTCTGCCTGTTTATTTTAGTTGCTTTCTCCAAGAAATAAACTCAATAGAAACCCATACTTGTGTCCTGTTGTCACTTGAGAGACACAGGCTCACAGTCCGAGCAGATAATTGATGCAGTGCAAGTAGATAATGGTTGGTATTTTTTTAATTTCTGGGACTTGGTTATGAGGTGCATATATTCTTAAGAGATCATAAAATGAATTGAGAAGGTACTGCATTTGGATTAATATGAATTATATCTCAGGTTAAGTCAGCTCAGCATTCAGAATCTTGAGCTCTTCTGGTTTCAACATCAAATTGAATCCATGTCAACTGGGTGGAATTTGGCTGACAACAACAGCAGTGGTACATTATTTGTTTTCATCTACCTGGACCCCATGTTTCAATAGGATATTGAGAATACTCCACAGTCCTTGTGTTGATTGAAGGTTTTGAGTCCTTTGCTTTTCTTGGATGCAACAAGGCTCCACAAGTAGATCATGTGGGCCTTGTCAATGAATCTCAGACTTAAGTCTAGTAGATTTTGAAACTTGCTTCTGAAAAAAAGCTCATTGAACAAACTGCTGTTTAAGAAAACCTCAGGGCTCTTTGTGGCCCAAATAGAAAACAATTACTGATCAGATGTTTGCATACCTTCAGTTCAAGGGCCATGTAAAACTTACAAGATACACAAATTCATAATTTCCCTTCTTGATCTTCAGCACTTTCTCAACACATAAATCCATATTATTCAAATTGATTGCAGTAATTTTAACTGGAGCTTTTTTGAAGACCTGAGTGCCAAACAGTCACTCTCTGGAACCTCTAGAAACAAAGCTCAAATCTGCCCATCTGGTTACTGTAGGAAGGTGCTCTTAATGATCAAACTACAAGAGAAACCAAGAGAAATGAAGAAAAGAAACCAAATAAAAATAAAAATAATAAAATCAAGACTGCAAATTCAGACATAGCAAGAAAGTACTTCCTTTGAATTGGAGGTCCCCCCTCAGATTAAGGGGGCTTAGTTAAGTTTGAAACAAAGGATTCCCTTGCATGTTGCCACTACATAAATTGCAATTTGCACATAATAGCCTGGGTCACATTGGACCTTCGTCAATCTTCGTCACTTTCAACCAGGATAATGATTGTTGTCGGACAGGGAATGCGATGTTGAAGACCATCCCCAAGGCAAGGACTGGCGGTCTTCCAGAACTTTACACATATGGGACACTGATTTTCCGCTTTTATGACCTGACGTTCGCAATCCCCGTGATAGTGCCTGAAGTCGCAGGTCAATGCCTTGCCACACGCACCCTCTTCGAGCTTAAGAGTAGTGCCTCTCTTGCCGCAGTTGGGGCACCGTTGAGCGATTGTGGCCTGTACCACGAGCAAACGCAGTAATACTGCCCTTACAGAGGCTCTTACTAGGTGCTTGGGCATCATCATGGGTCGAACGCGGGTGTGGTGAGTCGGGTGGATGGCAACGCAGAATGTCCACCTTGACAGATAAGCTACCGTCTCAGGGGAATGAATGAGCGACTCAGTTGTGTGTCATCGATTCCCGGCCGACCTTCTTCTGCTGCTTCCTCCGCCCTGCTGGGCCAAGTACAACACCCGTGTTGGTGATTGTAGAGACAGGTTCACGTATGGCCACACGGGCAAACATGAGCGATTACGGCTTTTACCACAAAACAAGAGGTAATTGACTAAGGAAATAATGTTGTGAAGTGTCTGGAGCAGTTTACTGATGTCCGTTGGCCGGTCAATGGACATCAGTATTGCATGTGATGGTTCTGTGACCGTCACCGTCACCAAAGAATAATACCGTCGATGGAGCCGCCGTTGGACTCTAGAAATATTAAAAGCAAAGACACCTGCAAGAAATTCAGAAAGGAGTTTTTTTCAAAGAAGAACAATTGAAATTCGCAAAATTGTGAATTTGTGATTTGATAGAACATCAGGGTTTCAAAAGCATGATGCCAAAATATAAAATTATTAATCAAGGAATTCTATGGGTGGGGCTACAAGACAAAGTGTTTAATATTTGCCCTTAGAGGAAGACAAATTGAAAGGAGAAATCTGTGGTTACTTGGCTTGTCCTGTGGGACCCTATAATTTTCATCTTATAAGCTTTAATGCTTTCTTGTGGTGTATCAAGAAAATGAACTTTCAAGTGGGAGTTCTGGAAAACCAGGGTGTTCATAAAAGTGATTGTTGGAGTTACCAGTGAATTCAAGGGGAAGAACACATTTAGAAGAGAATACAATGAGGTTTCCAGAAATTTTGAATAGATTCATAAGTTCAAGTCTTCTTTGGGCTGCAGCTATTCAGATAAATTACCTTTTTTTGAGGAGGGCTCCTTTTTTCAATTATGCTTTCCACCTCTTATTGTCAGGGAGGAATTTAATAATTATACTTTTCTGGAGAAATTTGAGAAAGATAAAAGTTTGATTTGTCTCCATAAATAAGTTGGTAAAATTGCATGTGTCAAAATAAACAAAATATTCACACCATACAGCAGGGGAACATTTTAGGCACTTGCAAAGCAAGTATCATAACTGGTAAAAAATCACCTATCGTATTTTTCATGGAAACTTCTATAAAAGTTCCAGAATTTTTTTCCCTGGTGCATCATTGCCATATAGAGTTTGAGTGCCCTTGAAGTATTTTTTTGAGGTTTATTTTACCACTATATTGCAGCTTTTCTCTTATTCCATGCACAAAAAGTAGACCAGGTATTCCATGGATGATAGACTCATGTGCTGAGATTGAATACAGTTATATTGAGCTTGAATAGCCAACTGAATCCCTGCTGGTTTTATTTACAAAGCAAGGGAAAAAAATCATCAATAATTTCCAGCATATTTTCCTTCAAGAATGAGTGATGGATGTTTGGGGTGGAATTGGCAAATATCAGATTAATAATAAGGATGGAATGGGTCATGATTTCTCATCATCTTTTATCACTTGATGCTATGTTGATCCCAGGTGTCTGCCCCATAGTTCCACAAGAGGACAACCCATCCCGTAAACCTCCTGAACCACCCATAAAATCCTTCTACCCCACCAGGAAGTCCCTGAGTAGAAAAAAAATGACACCACAACAGAGTATTACCTCTTGAATTCATGTCTATTGTTTCACACAATAGACAGAGATCAAATTCCATTGTTAGGGAGTGACTCTGTAAATGCTTTTAATTTACTTTATTGTCATCTGGATGTATGGCCCAAAGCCATCCAAGTGGCTTACCAGAATATCTTCAATTGAGTGTCCTGCACTCCTCCCCTCCCATTTAACTCCAAGTGAGTTCACATCAAAAGAAGAAGAAGAAAATGTTCTCTTGAGAAACTCCTGTGTGGCCTTCCACAGTCTGGATTTATTGGGATGGATGAACCAAGGAGGGTTGAGTTTGCAAACTCAGAGTGAATAGTGCATTTCAAGGACTTGAAATGCTCTTGTCATGACGTGCTGCACATGAAGCAAGCCAGATATCATCTTATAGTCGACATGCGAGTTTCCAGCAAAAAAAAGGGTTATGAAGTTCTGGTTAAGGAAAACAGATGCCGCTGAGCATCGATTGAGGTGTGGTATGGTATGGTGTCATAAGAGCTGATGCGCGAACCAAATCATACACTCATTGACCTCGTCCTGGCCAGCTTTGTGACCAAAACAAAAGCCACCACTTCCTCATGAACATGTCAAGAACAGATAAAATAAGGTTATGCAGTTAATTTTTTTATTGTATTACAATCCAATCAAACACATCTTCTGAGTAACTCCAACAGCTTGTGTGTTTTTCTTGTTTATGTTTAGTACAATGATGAGCTCAACAAGGTTAACAAAGTTTAGTAGACAGTCATAGAGAAGACAATAGATGGATAAGTGTGAGGAAAGATAGCCGATTCGTCATAAAAAGAAAAAGAAATGAGGGGGGAAGTTTATTTGTACCAGGAGCGAAGCAGAAAGATAAAATAATGCGGGATGAGACGGATCGCAAATTCGGACAAGGTATGACACGGATGGAGGGAGGAGGGCAGACGATCAGACGTCCTCCTTTCCGTCGAGATGGGAAGCGATTTCGTGGGCGGTGGTGAGACGGTAGGCGCTGAGGAGGAGAGACTTCTCGCATTGTTCGGCTTCGCGGCGCAGATGGTCGGCCCAAAGGAGGCAGATGCCGAGGTACAAGCAGGCCATGGCGAGCGTCAAGACAGCTGGACGGGGGGCAGCAGTCATACGTCAGCGTGCTTTTCAACTCTCCTATACACCACGCGCTTCAATCTCCTCACCAGCATTGAACGCTACGGGCCATTCGCCCTTCTCCCCCGTAATCCATCCCCCAAATACCGTCCCAATCCCTGGGCCCATAAAGCATAGGGCAATCAGAGGTCTGCGCTCGGCGGGCACTTCAAAATGAGCGATCCCCAAAACAACAGCAAATCAGAATCTCTTTCAGCCGCACCGATACTGCTTTTCCATGTCCACGTATGGCGCGCGAAAGGGTATAGAGGACGTGTGCTCACAGTATGGCGTTCTACCTCTGACTAGCTCAGTGTACGCGAAAAAATTCGAGATAGATATGACCAAGAGGGCTGCACCGAGGAAGAGCGGGAAGAAGCTGAGTCGGATATCCAGCAGGTCTCGGTGGGTCGAAACAAAGTACTCTGGATGGGAAGAGACAGTCAGACACGGCTGGAGCTGAAATAGGGGGAGATGATAGATTAAAGGAAAGGAATCTCTGGGCTGACGATTGATGGCGTATCCGCTTGCGATGAGGAGAGCGGCAAGAATGGATATGCACTTGAAGAGGATGCCACGGGTGCTAGTGATACGATGGCAGGCGGCGCCGAAGCCGAAGGCGACGATCAAGATGCAGATGAACCCGAAGCTGCAGAGGCCGGCGCCGATTCCGAGGGTCGTGGAATCGCTACCGCAGACGCCTTTGACTGTCATGGAAGCCCCAAATCCGAAGATGAGCTTCCCGAAGCAGGAGAACAGGAAGTATCCCCCGGGGATCAGACTGGTCTGCCCATCCGTCGCCTTCAGATGCGTCACTAGGTTCTTCTGCCGTTGTGTCAGGTTCGCCGGCTTTGGTGGTAGCACTGACAGCGGTCGGTGCGGCCCGGGTTCTCCGAAAAATCCTGGCTGGTCTTTTGGCGAGCCCATCTTCGTGATCGATTACCGTTAGACTTAAACTTAAAGCAAGCTTCCTGGAAAAAGCAAAAGAAGTAGCATTTGGATCAGATTGTGCTTCTCTACCTATCTCCCAGTTCAACGAAATCATCAGGAAGACACCCAGGGAGACATTTCATCCCTGGTGTGAGTACCTGCTTGTGCAAGCATTCATGGGATGAAACGAACGTGTGCAGATAGTAAGGAGGGAAATTTAAAGAATATGAACAAGTCTTCACCAATGATAAGCGTCCTCTTTGAGTAATAATCGAGAGCTACCCATACAAAATCAGATGTCAACAATTGGATGTCTTTTGGGGATAAGTAAGAGGTCAGGATGATGATGAGACCAACCAAAAAGCGCACAAGTATCTGTTGCCTTTAACCGTGACCACGCTCGAAAGTTCTTTCCTCTAACTTGTGCCTTTAACTTTATTTCTTCGTGGATAGTTTTTTTTTTGGGGGAGGAGGAGGGAGAGTCGTTTTCTTGAGGGTAGTTATAAAAAGTCTGCAAGATAAAAAGTCTGCAAGAAGAGGAGGAGGTCGGACCAAATTCAAGCTTGTCTAGCAAGCAAGTTCAACTCTTGGACTAGGAGGAGACGACGGGTCTAGACCGTGGTCCGGAAGGGCAGACGAGAAGAGAAAGGGACTGGTGATGGGTGTGGAATCTGAACCAGCAAACTTGAGAGTTGCAAACCAGAGGAGAAAAAACAAAAAAGAAAAGGAAACGGTTTCTCAAGTAACCACCAGGCTGGAGAGTGGGACTATGCTGCCATATCGCTGAGGGCGGCACGTTTTATAAGCAAACACATCCACCCATCAATGACGCCCCTGAAGTTCTGGCTGCGGGGAGGTCTTCAGGATGGGAGACCTTAGTGTGTTCTTGTTGATGGACAGCCTTCGACGGGAGCACTTACTCGGCTGAAGGGCTAAAAGCATGGCATGATTGAATCCGCGAGGAAGTTCCTATTGATCGATAGAACTAAAATATCTATTTAAATAAATCAGTTGGCTGCCTCGAAACAGATCCCCTGCCGCGCCAAGGTAGATCCAGTCGATCAAGATCAATGAAGTCACACACACAACTCCCGGTGTATTCTTGCAAGCTCTTCATCCCCTGCCGACCATATGTACCCGGCCAGCCTCTCCGGCTTGACAACCAAACCCATCACCAAGAAAAAAATTAAAAGAAAAGAAAACCCCGTGCCGCCGTTTCTGGCCCACAGTAAGATCTAACACGCCAATATTGTGTGTGAGTCCAGAGGACAGTGGCCCGTCAGAGGCCGGCTGGAGAGCCAACCAGCCGATGATCGAGTGTCAGCACAAATGGCCGTGTGACGACCAACTGAGGCAAGTTAAAACAAACCGGACATATTTATATTTATCTTTGATTCCACATGAGTTTCTGCACCCAAATGCATGCTCCCAACTGTCAATTAAAAAAAAAAAAAATGTTTACAAGAAGAGACCAGTCATCGGACTTGGTTGGAGGAGAGAAGGGCATGGCAATGCGGGCTTCGGACACGCTTGATCATGTTGTGCAACGGTCTGCACATTAGACTCATCTGACTGCAAGCCATCTCACCAGCATCGCTTCAGCGGCCCTCTACATGGTAGGTCCGCGGGAGCAGTCCGGTGCCCATGGACGATGCAGGGGGGGAAACCGCGGGCCACAACAATCGGGCCTAAAGTCTCAAACGCAGGGAGACGCCGTGGCGTAGAGACCACGTGGCAGGCAGCGGTACGAGATCGGGGTCGAACCAAGGAAGCGTCCGGCCGGTTCATATTATGTAGGAGACTCTCCTAGGGCAGATCCTAACTTGATCAAGTCCCGACTTCGGGAATCCCGCTAACTTAACGCAAGTCCACCCTTGTGGTCGGGCCGGACCCCGCGGAGCGCCTCCCCCCTCTGGCGAGGGTGCCGCTGCGCGCCCCGCCGGGAACTTGGTTAGGTCAGGGAAGGAGGGACTTATGCCCAAAGTTGCCTGCGTTGCCTAAGGTCATTAGGGAATATCCATTTTCTTCATGCTCTGTCTCATAGGGGCTCTGTCTTTGATCTGAGCCCCAAACGTTCATGGATCAAAATGGATCAAAATGTGCACAAGCATCACCTCCTCCACTGGCACTTCTCACTTCCTCCCAACTCCTGTCTTTGTAATTCCTATTGATATGAACTCAAACATGAAAGCAAAAATATATATTCTGGCCTGTACAGCCTGTGTGGCATCCGGCCTGTACACCCTATTGTATTCATTGCTTTGTCATTTGCCATGGTAAAATGAAAGGTTCAGATTGAAATAACAGAGGAGGTTTGCAGAATGGTAAAAAACTGGCTTGATGGGGGGAAGGAAATGGTGGTCATTAGTTCCAAGGCAGAATTTCAAAAAAAAAGTTTCAAAATGAAACCATGGCCATTTTAAAATTTTCCCATACAATTATGTTAAAGTTGTAGGGGTGTATTGGGACATTATACAATCTAATAACCCAGGTGAGGTGAAAAGAGGTACCTACCCAACTACACAATTGTAGTGGGCATCAGCTCTCCCCCGTACAGGTATACACCAGGCCATGACACTCCCCTGCAAGCCAATATCACTGACAACTGGAGGTGATATTGGATTGGACACCAAATGGGCTGGTGTAGAGTTATAGAATATTCTAGTGTTACTCCCCAACAGACTTGTTAACTGTCAACTTTCACACATACTGCTGCTAATCTAATACTATAAGACTATAACTATGGATAAATCAAATGGGAATTAAGGCACCCATACACCAGTGGAACTTATGAAGGCATCCACACACCTAAATCAATAATCAATAATATGTGATATGTAAGACTAGTACCAGCTATAAGTATGTTCCGTGCTCTGTGAGATGTTACAAGCTGGGGATGATGTGACATGAGCAAGATGATAAGACTGGGAATTGAACTTGCAACAGTGGCAGCGCTGGGCTCATAACCTCTAATAACCCAGGGGAGGTGAAAAGAGGTACCTACCCAACTACATGATTGTAGTTGGCATCAGGTACCTACCCAACTACATGATTGTAGTTGGCATCAGCTCTCCCCTGTACAGGTATACACCAGGCCATAACATACAAGTCCCTCCTTTGGAGGCTCCCAAAGGGAGGGCAGATCTAGCCTGTGCTGGGAGGTGAGCATAAGCCAAACTTAACAAGTCCACTCCCTGCTGCAGTGCATGCAACTGATTGGAAAATAATCTGTCACATTGTGCTGACCACAGGGAGGGACTTGCATATAAAACATGCCTCATGGCCTGAGTACCTTGCCGCAATTCAAGCATTTAGGTGATTCTCAATTTGGACCCTCAATTTTTGAATCTTCTTAGGTGGCATGGTCATTCACTTGGCATCATTAAATGGGCCTCCTTTTCCTCTTGAAATTTATCACCATCTGCGCCTGCCAATCCCAGCAGTCCCTCCAAGACAGGTTGACAAAGATGATGGATTGTATTTCTGATTCAAAGTAATGAAACTGTAGAGCAGTTGAGTTTCATGCACACAAACCTCCTGAGCCATAACCCCATGCAACCACTTGTACATCAGATTTGTTTCTTCTATTGCCCATTACCTCTGCCATGAAAAATAATAAGCACCTATAGAACCAAAAATTGCTGCTGATGGACTCAAATCAGATCACAAGCAAGGCTTGTGGAATTTGCCACAGCCTTCAGCAAAAGAAGATAACTCCAAAAGAGTTCATCACAGAGTTCCTATCCTTGCCAGACAATGACTGGGATTTTCAAAGAAGATATTGGGTCACCCTCAAAGGCTCGGACTCAATCTTCTCCTGGCTGAAGTGCATCAAGAAGCTATTTTTGGCAACACTGGCATGGTGGCAGCAATAGGAGTCATTCATTCAAAATTAAATCAGGGTTCATCTTTCCAAATCCCTGTGTTATATTAAGGAGATCAATTTGAAGGGTAAACCATTATAGGCTATAGAAATAATGGAATTCCAATGTCCAAGAGCTGGAATGTATCCTATGGGGTACTTTCATAGTTCCCAATCCATCAATCCTGTGTTCTTCTCTGACAGATAAAAGATGGAGTTGGATCAAATATTGATAGAGCATGACTCAAAGTTTTTTGAGATGCTTATAGTGGATGTATGCTTCAACCATGTTGCATGTAGTCCATCCAGCTCCATAGCCTGTTTTGCTTTGTGACCATTCAACCTATCACAAGTATTTGTGAAACTTAGTCAAGTAGCCTGTGCCCCCTTCAGCATGATATGATCCCTTGTTGCTCTAACTTTATAATCTCATCCAGTAACACAACTTGAATCATTTTTTCTGAATAATTTTCAAATATGCATCATGCCAATCTGTACACTAAACAAACTATCTCCTCTCATCCCCTCTGTCCCAGAACTTGACAGAAACTTGGTAATCTTTCCAGATTGGTGCTCTTGGCTCTGAAATTTCCTAGTCATCATTAATTTCCTGGCAATTTCTGATAAATCATTGCTCCATCCACACACCACTGAGAACAAGGTTGGCCATTCCCCTGACCAAAAGGCTATAACCCAGAGGAATTGGTCACCAACTGGGATGCACTCTTGGATTGAGCTGAGTTGAAAATCAAGTTAACTTGCTCTGCCAATCTCTTGATTTGGTACAGCAAGGTGAAACATGCCTCTTGGCTCTTCTTGAAATTTGTGGATGTGTAGGAGAAAAACACCTGCGCTTGCAAAGTTTAACTTGAGGACAATTTCTGGCCAGAAAAAAACAACCCCAATGCACCATGAATAACATTTTATGGCCATTGTTAGCAATAGAATGGTGGCTGAGGGAGACAAACAAAAAAGAAACATAACTTTTTGGTTTTTACCACAATGGCAGCCACCATTACCTTAAAACACACACAGTGGTGATGGTAAACCAAAAGGTTTGGGAATAAAGCAGTATTCCAGGCATCTCTGGCCACTCATTACAGGTAAGTGGAGCATCCTTACAGCTTGCACTTGGAGTACCAGTGGCAGAAATCTACAAGCTAGGAAAATGTGAACCCAAGTGCACCAATTATACATACAAAGCTATTCAGACCATCAGGTCAAAGAATAAAAAAAACACTTTCAAACCTCCCTAAAATATGGGTTAACAGCAATTAAAAACCTGATGGAGGTAACAACTGGATCACTCAACACCAGGAGAGTGGGTTTTGTGGCTAGCATGGCTCTGGCTCCTGATGATTCAGAGTAATGTGGCCTATTTCCATTGACCCCCCCCCCCTCCATTGTTGTCAAGAATTGTGTGAAAAAGAGATCATGTTCAGGTGGTAAAAACAGAGAAGTTGAGTTTGGGTCAAGACAAATTATTGATTGATGATTTGATGAAGAGTAACAAAATAAACCTCATGAGGGCCAAAAACAATTAAAGAGTACAGCCTAATTTATATGAAAACATCTGCCCCATTCTAATATCGCAATTTATATGGCTTGTTGCATAAAAATAATGAGATCTTGACCTTCAAGTAACTTGAGGGTGTCTTTTGTTCAGGGGGGTCTACCCACATGGCTTGGGAAGAGCCTGAGGGATCTCTGGCCAGGAGCGACAGTCTGTGGCAGTGCACCCCCCTCCTAGACCCATACTCTGCATGTAAGAGGAAGATACACACAGAAGAGTAAACCACTCTGCCCCAACTCACTTTTGCATGGTTTCAGTTTCATCTAGGAACTAGCTGAGCTTAAGCCCTGACTTTGGGACTTGAAAAGTGAGCCTCCAAAGGAGGGGCTTGCAGGTTAAGTGACTATTTTTGCCTGAGTGGTTTGTATTTTGGGTGCCATATTTGTGGTACTTTTATTTAAAATGTGATTTTTTTGCCTCCCAGAATCCCCCCAAGATGAGGTGAAGATGTCTATATAGCTGGCTATCTCACCTTTACTCTCATATTTTTTCTATCACCTCAGCTTCAGCTAGTCATTGCTTTTCAAGTCTGGAAATTTTAATTTCCCTCTTTAACATCCAGACCTTTAATTCAATAGTTAGCTGTATCTGGAAGAGAAATATGAGTTTTCCAACCTTTCCAAAGGTAAATTGCCACATATTTGCATATGTACACTGAAGCCCCAAAAATGGGCTGGAATCCCAGGACCACAAGTCACACAAAATAATAAACATGGATATGGCATTGAGCAAAGAGATATCATTTCAAAGTGATTGGTACCATTTGATGCACAAGAAGCTTGCCTTTTGAAGGTTAAATCAGGCAAGGAAAAAGATGAGAGGAAGATAGGTAGAGGCAGGCGTAAATTTTGACCACCAAAATTTCAGAACCTCTTAGGCCAAAAATTGGAAATCAGCCACAAGTCCCTCTTTCAGAGTTTGCTGCTGGGCAACAAATAACTGGCGCTTTGCGCAGGGCCTCTGATTTCAAGGGGCTGGTGTTAAGCTAGATCTAGGAATGACTGCGCAATAGGTGCAGCTAGTATGCACGGCTGCACTCCATGATCTCCAGATATATATCCGCAATGTGGAATGGATAGTCCTACCAAGGAAACAAAAAACCCCTCTTGGTCTGTGGACTTGTCAAGATAAAAGGAGGAATACAGCCAGGCCAAGAAAGCTTGTGGGTTTGGCCACTGGCTTTCTGTCAGAAACTTGGCTTTAGGCCCCTGCAGAGCCAAGCCACATTCCTGTTCAGCCAGGATGTACAGGCTGTGGACTGTTCAGCACCCAGACCAGCAGTGCCAGGCCTTGTCAGCAGCAGGTGGGGCCGCAGGGGGGATGAGGCTGCTGTGTCCAATTTGGCCCCAGGAATCTTTTGGTCTGGGTCTGATCAAGACCTGAAACTGCCAAACAAAAAAGCTCGCACTTTTGTGCCCCAACATTTTCCTGTATATTACCAGAAGTGTGGCTGAGGTAGGAGGTGGCTTAAAAGTCCCAGTTTTTTGTTTGTTTTTTTTGGCAAAAACTACCCAACTGCAAGCTTTTTCGGCCTGGCTGTCCAGTTCGAGATGGCCGCCAAATTATGTGCTGGTGTGTGCGTCCCCCGGGGCGGTGATCCGGGGAGCGCATCCAAGTCACCCAAGTTGGATGCAAAATGAGCCCGTTGGCCCAGTCACTTTTTGCAGGCCCCCGGAACCGCCGACACAAGCTACGGCAACACTTTTGGTGTTTTTCTTTTCAACAATCAATAGAATGGCGACAGTGAGTGGAACACTCAAGAAAGCGCTCAGGATTGGACTGATCCCTGGCGATGGAATCGGGAAGATAGTGATACCGGTAAGGTAGCCAGCGGATGCTCACACACCCCAACGAAAAGATAAGAAGCTCATGAGGGAATGACATTGGTGCGGATGATAGGCGGCGAGGCGAGTGCTAGAAAGGACGCCGGGGACGCCGGCGTTAACGTTCATAGAGCTGGCGGCGGGGTTTGAGCATTTCGAGAGGACGGGGGAGTCGTTGCCTGGGGAGACGGTGGAGCGACTGCGTGGGGAGTGCGACTCGGCGTTGTTCGGGGCGGTGTCGTCGCCGTCGCACAAGGTGGCCGGGTACTCGTCGCCCATCGTCAGGCTGCGCAAGGAGCTCGACCTCTACGCTAACATCCGCCCCATCCACTCCATCATCAAAAACCTCGAAATCACCGTCGTCCGCGAAAACACCGAATGTCTCTACGTCAAACAGGAATCCATCTCTAACAACGACCCCCATGCTCCCGGAAATGTCGCAAGAGCTGTCAGGATCATCTCCCAACACGCCAGCGAACGTATCGGCAAAATGGCCGCTCAGGTCGCACTCAGGGGAATGGCCGTCAGATCCCAACTCCCCGAGGCCGATAGGATTTGGAAGGTACATCCATCATTCTTTACCCAAGCCTCCCAACCTTGATATCCTCAATCAATCAACAACCATATTTTTTTTTTTTTTTTTTTGCAAAAAAAAAGGGAAAGCCACTGGTGACGATTGTGCACAAATCCAACGTCCTGTCGGTATCCGATGGACTGTTTCGGGAATCGGTGCGGGGGGTGTTCGAGGCGGAGGGGCACGACGCGCGGTTCGACGAGATCAGGGTAGACGAAGGGATCGTGGACAGTCTGATCTACAACCTCTACCGGACCCCGCACCGATTCAACGTCCTGGTCTGCCCCAACCTGTATGGCGATATTGTCTCGTACGTCATCCTCTCCGCTTGCCAACGAGGCTGGCTGCAGTAGCATTGAATCCCCCTCCTCTGCCTCTTCCCGTTCTTCGACTTTTGGACAGCGATGCTGGTGCCGCCCTTGTGGGGTCCTTAGGGCTAGTCCCCTCGGTCAACGCCGGGGACAATTTCATCATGGTGGGTGTGGGATATACCCAGGAGCGGATTCCTAGACATCATGACTAAGCAACTCACTTATACCTTGCGTTTCGTAGGGCGAGCCAGTGCACGGCTCGGCGCCGGACATCGTGGACCGCGAGCCGGCGATTGCCAACCCCATCGCGGCCATCCGGTCGGCGGCTTTGATGCTCGAGTATCTCGGCTTCACCCAGCCTGCCGGCTCCATCTACAACGCCGTCAACCAGCTCCTTCTGGACGGTAAAACCCTCACTCCTGACCTCGGCGGGAACTCCTCAACTGACCAGGTCACCGACGCTATCCTTCATAACCTCAAATGATTCATTAACCTCAATCCAAACCACACATTCCCTCCCCTCTTGTGGAACCCTATCACCGTCGCTTTTGTTGGGCATGGAAGTATGTTCGTATATCACGCTTGTTTGATGACCTCAGAAATCTAGAGAGCACCTTTTGCGGTATGTGTGGATATATTTAATCTTTCTGTTTTCCATCACGCGAAAAAAAGACACATTTTCTGTGTGTCTGTGGGGGAGGGTAGGTGTGTTTTCTGGCTAAATGCCGTATCAATTATGCCTTTTATCTCGGCTTGGTGGTCGTTTCTTGCTTAGCCATAACACGCGCCAGTGCCAAGAAGAAATCTATGCACCAATGTGGGCTGGGGGATAATGACCCGGCACCCATGAGGTTGGATGATGGATCAAAACCTCTCAATTGGGCGTGTAGGCTGCAGGTTGAACGCGGCAAGGCAGGTACAAAGGGAAGAATCAAGGGATAAATTATTCTAGTACAAAAAGCGCAGGTTGTTTTGGATGGGGCAAATAAATAAAACCCTTTCACATGGCTCCACACTCAGCCGGCCCTCAAGAGAGTAGGGATCTCGAGTCGAGGGAGGAGCGATCATGAGCATCTGAACCGTCCTATGACTAAGACGGCTTTATGTAGTCGTGTGGAAGAAAGAAAGAAAGAGAAGGACTAAAGAGATTGAGGGTAAAAGCAGAGATAAAGAACGTTGGTACAAACAGATGGTCGGAGTCTGAGAGGAGAATCGGGCATGTGCGTTGGTTGGGGGAGGCGGGAAAAGAAAAACGAAGTGGACGTGTCAGGCTCGTTTAGTGGTATATCCCCCGGTCAGTTAGCAGCCCTGTGGACGGTCGGCCCCCGTTAGGTGGCTTTGACCGTGGTCTTGACTGGCTCCACGGGCTTGTTGACCTGGAAAAGTGTGCGATGAACGTGCAACCGGTTTAGCTCTCTCTCGTCACAAGTCTTTTCTGCGTTTAGAGAAGGAAAAGGATGGAAATCAAGAAAGACATGATGCTGGGGAAAGCCGACCCACCTCGGCATCTGGTAGGTCAGGTAAATGTGCCGTGTCGGACTCTTTCAGATAGCTTGGGATCCCGTCGTTTGTCTCCGGGTTTTCCAGTTCTCCAAGATCGTCTCCCAGTGCGTCTAGTTCTGATTTTCATTTT
Organism: Puccinia novopanici; assembly: GCA_004348175.1. Classification (NCBI taxonomy): domain Eukaryota; kingdom Fungi; phylum Basidiomycota; class Pucciniomycetes; order Pucciniales; family Pucciniaceae; genus Puccinia; species Puccinia novopanici. The sequence continues at coordinate 19,654 of SMGU01004445.1, forward strand.
TAACAAAGAGTCAAAATGGTGAATCCAAAGTTCATAAAGAAACTTCATATATCGATATGTAAGGGATGAAGACATATAGGTCTTACCTGCTTGTAGCTCGTCTTCATCTACCTGATCAGGAACGCCATAGGATCGTCCCAAACTTTCTTGGACTTCGTTGGCCTGCTCTATCAGATCTTCCATATCGTAGCTGATTGACTGCTCAAAGAATCGCAAGATGGGAATGAGAAGAAGTGGGCAGATGGACAAGAGCTTCGAGAGGACTGACTTCGATCTTATCGATATCAATCTTGCGGTACTGTTTCGACATCTCCTTGTTGGCCTGTTTCATCGCATCCACCGTGGCCATCGTGTTGCGGAGATTCTCAGTAGTCATGATCGCCTGCTCCATGTTGAATGTCTGTTGCTGCAATTGCGATAACTGGCCCTCGTATCTGGACATATGTACTGCGCTTCTTCAATATATCTCCGCACAGCAGATCTAGTCCGTAGGGCTTGTGGACCTACAATTTCTTTTGTTTCAATACCCGCATCGCTCTCTGTTGCATGGCCGCCTGAAAACAACGCAAATCAGACCATGAATGCATGAATCTTTTTTTTAGAGGGTTGAAGACGAACCTTCCCAGGCCCCTCTTTGAGTTTCTTCATGCTGTCTTTGTACCGAATCAGTTCGGCATCGAGTTTCCTGATCTTGACCTCGATTGTATCGATCCTGGACTCGGTGGATTGGATGGCATCGTTGAGTGTCGGTTTGGGTGTCTTGGCACTGGATGATCCGAACAGCCGATTCTGGATAAGGAGACAGAGTGGGTTTTAGTTCTCTGCACACTCGGCCATGAGTCTGATGATCCACTTTACCATTTCTCTGTGTTTTCCCACTTCGTCTTTCCGATGGACTGTCTCCTTCCCTACTGGCTGCGCACACCAGCGCGGCGTTGCGCAGCGAAGCCCCTTCCGCACGCGACGTGCTCCAGCCAGTCGCAGCCCAACTTCCCTGCTGCCACCAACTTCCCTTGGGCCACAAATGGTGCGTCCCTTCTTTTCTCTCATCTCATGAGAGGGTCGCATACTGACAGTCTCCCGTACTCTTGAATGCACAGTCTGAACTACGCTACACTGCCAATACCCAGCTCGAACAGCTCCATGCGCGATACGTGGGCACTGGGCATGCCGATATCACCAAACAGTTCTGAGTGCTCTCTCTTTTTTATACTTCCTAGGTGATTCTTCTTCTGACAGTAACCGTATCCGGATGGTTGTTCATAGTGAGTGGTTGACTCATCAACATCGAGACACATACACGTCCGTCATTGGTCACCCGGCGCTGCTGTTGTATCTGGCCACCGCTGAGGGCAAAGGATTGGTAGGACCAAGTTCGAGCTCTGTGAAGTAAATCCAGTGACTCTTGTCATCCTCATACGATGAACCATATTGCTTTCGACTGAAACGAGATGGAGATTTTTTTTTTTTTTTTTCAGCGCTTGCTTCAGCCTTGTGGTGTACCTCCACCCAAAGACGACGACTAGGAAGAACCAAGCTTCCAGGTGCATCAAGCGCCCTGCCATTCGAAGACCAGTTCGATTGGCTATTCAATCTCAAAACACACGCACACTTCTGCACTCAGCCTCGGCTTTCAATCGGAGTGTGACGAATTGCCTACCGATGTTATCAAGGCCCCTTTGGTTACAAGTCGCCGGGTGTTCTCCTTAACCTGTTACAAGCGCAAGCATTGTCGAATTTTTACAGAATTGCAATTTGATTTCAATCAGTCCTCAGAAAAAAGCTCACCAAGTCCCATGTAAACAACACCAAGAAAGAGCCCTCCCAGGCCCATTCGTAGCTGAAAGAGTGACATCCAGAAAAGGTAGAGAACAGCTTACTCCTCTCTTGTTATTTGAGTGTTGGTGAGCAATGGCTATAAATGACCTGATTGTTGGTTCCTAAAAGTATTGATAATATAGAATTCTGGTCTGGGAGGTACTAGGATCAGAATGCCTTGCCTCAGAGCACCATTAATGCAGGAGCTCTGTTCATCACTATGCACACTGCAAGAACAACATGTCCAACTGGCAGCAGTTGGCTTGCAGAAGTCTGACGGGGTCTTTTTACGATTGCATTTCAGTGGCTGCCGGTTGGGTGTGTTTTTCTCTGGTTGATTTATGCCATTTTCTAGAGAGAGATCGACATTATATGGGTTTACATTTTTATAACATCTCGTCATATTGAGGAGGTACTTCAATCTTCTGCTTTTTGTTGTTGACTCTCTTCATGTTATGATTTTTATTTCATTCCAGATTCTTACGTTTGAATACAAGACATAACACAGGGGTACTTAAATTGCATTATCTCACAAGAAATTTATGAAGCAAGCCCTCTTCTGATGCACAACTGAGAATGAAATCAAAAAAAGCAAATAAAAGCAAGAGAACGAAGGGAAGGGAAGAATTATCCAGATCAGGAGACAGTAATCAGCCGTGTCTAAAGGGAGTCAGTTATAAGTACAAGATCGATGAAAGAACGAAATAAAAGTGTTTGAAGTCTGATATATACAAGCCATCAAGTTAGTTCAGGACTATGGCACTAGTTAGGATACCCGAGATAATAAGAGAATTGGAGTGAGGGAGTTATCACGAAGGAATAGGGAAAATGAATGAATAAAAAATATTGGATGGGTATAGGAGGGTATAGGAAAGATTTCAGACAAGCGCTGGGGAGGAGGGGAGTGCTTTAGAACGGTCGTATGGGGAGGTATTGTCTTTAATCTTGTAATCTTGAATCACCAAGCAGGCCTCAGCCCATTCGGCTTCCCTGCGGAGATGGTCAGACCAGAAAAGGGCCGTTCCGCCGTACAAACAACCCATGGCAAGGGTAAGGACGACTATATAAAAAAATAAAAAAAGCGGACATAGGAGAACCGGGTAAATTTCCTCGAGTACCAATCCTACGCCGCCGTGAAGACAAAGTTCTACCGGGCGGAAAGAGAAAGGAATGACGAGGACTAACCTGCGTTGAAGGCCGTTGGCCATTCGCCCTTTTCTCCCGTAATCCACCCACCGAACACGATTCCCAGTCCAGGCGCCAGCATGCATATGGCAACTAACGGCCTTCGCTCCATAGGCACTGTAATCCAGGACGAGAAAAATGAAATTGTATTGGTCAGTTGCGGGCCATCAATAATATTACTGTCTTGGGGTGATCACTGACCGAAAGAAGTGATTCCTTTGGATAGCTCTGTGTATGCCGTAAAGTTGGCGGAAGAAGCGACCAATAAGGAGCCTCCTATGAAAAGGGGAAGGAAGCTGAGTCGAATGTCGACCAAGGAACGGTGCTTGGATACCCAATATTCTATGAAAATAAGATGTAGACGAAGAAATAGAGTAAGTAAGGTAGAGAGCGGTGGTGGCTTGCAGAGGACCGAGGGACTGACGATTTAGTGCATAGCCTACAGCGATCAACACTGCTGAAGAGACGGATGCACACTTGAACAAGATTCCGCGTCTCTTGTCGATTTTAGAGCAGGCAGCACCAAAGCCGAAGGCAACGATGACGATGCAGATGAAGCCGCCGCCACAGAGAGCGGCCCCGACGGCGGTGGTGATGGTGTCCCGGTTCACGGCACCTTTGACGGCCAAGGAGGCCCCGAAGCCGAAGATCAACTTGCCAAAGCACGACAGGAAGAAATACGCCGGCGCTATCAAGCTCTTCTTCCCCCGCGAGGCCTGCAAATGCTTCACCAGATTGATTTGTCGCGCCGTCAGCTCGACTTCCCCTCTGGCGGTTTCTTGATCACTCTGCGCCAATGCGTGTGATCCTACAAAGGGGGGTGACGGTGGCGCTGGGTACTCCATCTCTACAATTATTACCTCGACCGGTTTTTATTCGGAATTGTACCAGGAGATTGTAATTAGATCGAATAATACGCTGCGACGGTAGGAGGACTAACACACTGAGCAAAAGGAAGGAATGAATACACTGGAGAACAGGGAGAACAATGGACAGGTCTTAATGCCACAGGGTCTATGTACCCGCCGGAAGAATTGGTCTGGACCGTTTCGTCCGGATGGTGCAGTGACGCTTGGGAGCAATGTTTTTGATACATAGACTAATGCACCGAATCCAGAAAAGTGCCACGAGATACGTACACTCAAAATGGAAGCAGTTTGACGGGAGCGACAGTTACTGCCGTCAATCCACACAGAACACAGGGAATATGCTGTCACGCTGAGCCGACGTTATCCTCCCACAAGCGCTATGACTGTAGATTTCAGTCCAGGCCTTGCCATGAGGCAGGCCCCCTGTTCCACAAAGTCGACACTCACATCCTACTCCAAGAAGCTAATTTGGCTTCTCGGACTTGATTCACCCACCTAAACTTTCTCCGTTATCTTCTTTCCAGCTGCAACATTCTATCTCCTGAATTCTCCGGCTTGCTGTGCAACAGTTTTGGCCGAGGGCGATTGAGCTGATCGAATGACCGGTTATATTGTGGTGCCGAAGTCACTTTCTTGGACATATTACATCATTCTGCGTTGAAAACTTGCTGGTATTCCGTACGCCTCCTCTACATCCATTACAACTGAACCGTCACGGTCTCGTCCGTATATGAGCCATCATGATGTCCGTGTATACACAAGAACCAATCCGAACGCAAAACTCTTTCAGCGGATGACCGGGTCTCATTTTGCCCAAGTACGTCACTCGTAGTGCCGTAATTTGTGAATCCCGTTGGGCGGCACAAATGAATGTATTATTTGGCCAGTCGAGTTAGCTGAGAGTTATTACTACTGGCCTAATGATGGCCCGCTGATCCATTGTGGGCCCTGCATGAGCAAGACTTCAGCAGTCTGCTGTTGGGAAGATATCCAAAAGCTTGCCGGTTAAAGTTAAAAAAAAAAAAAAGAGTTAACATAGCAAATATTTCCAGCAAAAGCAAGTTTGGGTTGTGCAGACAAATACAGCAGCCACAACCTCCCCTGATCATTTTGGTGTCCTCAGCCTCTTGAAATGATGTTGGTTATTCAGCCTCAACATTCATCTCACACAGCCAACTGATTTCAACACTGTGGGACTACACTTTAGGAGATAGAGTTGGGGGGGAAATGGTCAACTACACTGCTAATAATGTAAGTTGGAGTTACAGGGGCTGATGAGACTGCCCTCCTGTCTGATGCTAAAGAGGCGAGTTTCACTAAGAAAAGAAGAGAAAAGGGTGTGGCTAATTTTGACAGTTCTTAGTGTAGGGGCTCTGTTACTACTAGCTGGAT
>SMGU01004447.1:0-14524 GCA_004348175.1 Puccinia novopanici
CAGATCATAAAGGAATCTCATCAAGCCTCCCCGATCATTCATAGTTGGGGTTGCTGGTGAACAATCATTATGATCATAGGGCACTCTGGTTTTCTCCAAATGGGATGAAACCCCCAGGGAACAGCCATAGCAAGAATAAGCACACAAGTAACACAACAGATGAATTATGAGAGATTCACCGCATCCATGCTGACCTTTTTCTCTCTTTTCTTTCTTGCAGCTAAATCATATAGGCTCAATAGGCCAGTTCATGATGCCATCAATAGAATCCATCATCATCTGCCAATAGGGGGGTTCACAATTGCGATTTTCGCTTCTGATCCCCCTTGAATTTTTTTCCGGTCGCTAAATTTAAGCTTAAATTTAGTGAGCTTTTGAGCTCAACAAGCACCCTCAGCAACCGATACATGTTGCTCAGCTGTTGAATGGATCACCATGAGACAATCTGGTAGGTACAAGCTTGATCAATTATACCCTCTTGATGTGAGGTGCAAAAAATCAGTGGCAACCCATTTTTATCATTTCCGACGAGCACCATAAAAAATTCTAACAATTCCTAAATGTGAACCCCCCTAATGTGTTTTCATGGATGCTCTCGTCCTGACCCTAAAGTCCAGCCGCCCAATACACACAAAAGCTTTCTTTGAACTTTTCTAGTTTCTGTGGATCAGCCAGAAGACATAGTTACTTTTTTTTTTACATTCATGAATACACATTTTTCCTATTCACATTGGTGACAATAGGTCAGTTCATGAACTGCTGATTTGGGATTAAAATTGCTAATTCAAAGGTGCATCAGGGAAGTTCCAGGAAGGTTGATGTACAATGAGCTTATTAGCTTTGGCTGTAACTGCCTGCCCTTTGATGCTTGATAACCCAGTTGCCTTTTTACAGCATCAGCAAAAGTGCACAAATCAGCAGTTCATAAAATTCTTATCATTCACCAGGGGACAATATTGGGCACTTGGTATGAAGTTCCCCCTTGCGTTTATGTCCAGAGGATCTGCCCACATTCATTGGCTCCATCTCCAACCATAAATTCCCATCCCCACTCATCTCTGCCCACCTTGGAAATCCAGTCAACCATGGCTGTTATTTCTCAGCTGACACATGCCTTGCCATGAAGATTGTGGTGGTCCCAAAGTGTCTGTTAGAGGGAACTTGACTTCTCCCTACATGTATACCTGCAATACTGTGTGATTTCAAGATCTCAAACCATTCCTATCAACAATGGTGCACTCTCTTTAATAAAACATAGGGTGTATAGACAATCATGGCTGGAATAATTTTCATGTTGTTCATCTGCCACCTTATCCTCTCAGTTTCTACTAGCCTGGGTGATTCAGGAAATTTTACACATGTCTGATTTGTCTTATGGCTCAGTTGTGAATTAAAGATATCCTGCAACTGGAATTGTAGTTGGAGACAAATCTTCATCCCAAACAAAATTTGGGGAATTACAAGGCCAGGTGGCATTCAGTGGTATCTGTTGAGATTCCAGAAGTGATTTGGAAACACTCCACTTTCAAAAATTTTGGAAGCAGAAATGTTTTGGTAGCACTTGTGTGCATCCAAAACTCCCTAGTGGCTGTGCATCTTATCCAGCCAAACTGTCCCATCCTTGTCCATATCAACCAGTAGGACTTCCCCCCCCCTCACATCCTCACCAGATTTTGGAAAATAATTTCCAATTGTCATTATCCCCTTACTTGGCTACTCCTTGATGTGATCAGCTCACAATGAAAAATTTGAAGGCAATACGTGTCAGGTGAAATTCAGTAACATCCCTGGTCAGTCCAGAATTAATTTGGAAATGATCCACTCAAGCCACATTACTGCCATTGTCTCAGAGAGAGCACTTCTTATATATATTTTCCACATTCCAGATCAAAAAGGATCCACTCAACCAAGCTGGTTCTTGCCTACATATCATGTCTGATTATTCATCACTCATCCTAGCTTCAATGCTCACTCAACACATCATAACACTGCATGTCTTTCATGTGTATTTTGGTTCCCATCCTTCTGGAACTATCTCTCTTTCAATAACCAGCCTTCCTGCAGGGAAAAATCATGGGTGTGTTTACTGATCACATAGAAGGTAAGATGTTTCACCACCTCAATCCAGATTTTTTCTCACAAATCCCTTGGAAATCTGTCCAGGAGGTCCTGCTCTGTTCTGCTTGTTTGATTCCTTCTGCTTCCTTGCTGCTTGCACCAACAAAAGACAACTATGTACAATGTGTTTCATGATGCAGTGCGAAGGGCCTCCACACAAACAATATGCCTGCCTTTCCCTGTTTGACTGTCTGGGAACAACCTGTGCAGGCTGATTGTCCACTATTATGGCTGGATAGACCTTGCCAAGTCCTTGTTGTTCAAAACACTGCTCATTAAATCATGATTCAAATTTGGCCAATATGCCAATCCATAAAAATTAAATAAACTCAAGAACACTGGACTCAGATCATTGATAAAACACACATCTTGTCAAGCCCAGACCATAAGGTATGAGCCGGCAAGTGGTCTGAAGGACAGGCCCACTAGGGGATATATGTAGGTGCACTTGAGAGAGAGAGAGCAAGAGAGGGTATATAATCTGCGGTGCAAGTGTGTGCCCGCTGGATTTTATTTTCTCCAACTCAGAAACACACACTAGGCCCAGGCCACAAACACCATGCAAGTCACTGCCCCCACAACTCATCCAGCAGCCAGCCCTGCTAGCCCCAATACATATAAATGTTATTATAATTGGTGGAGTGTCAAACTAGGCACTGCTTGGTACACTGTGCTGACACATCCATGTGAGACTTCATAACAGCATTGGAGGCAGAACCATCACACTAGCTGTACATGACTGATGTACTCAACACACACCAACACATGAGCAATGTATACTTAGCTCAATGGTTAGAGCATCACTCATGGATCCTGAAGTTGTGGGTTTGAGTCCCACAGTACACACCCTTCCTTGTCACTTGTTCAATAATAATTCTCTCTTGCACACCTGCTTCTTCTTTCATCCCCTTCACACAGCCCTCACCCCCCCACCCCTTCTCATCCTAACTCAACAAACACACCTTCTCCTCATCAACCACCCGAGAAATTCCAGGTACATCTCACCATTAAATTACCTTCACAAAAACACACACACAAGAAAAATCAAACTTGTTTGTTTTATTTTTATTATTTTCTTTTGGAGGAAGAACTGTTCTTATTCAATACAAGTCTCATTTTTTTTTTTTAAAAAAAAACAGTGCATATACATCTTTTATGCATGTATATATGTGTCGATATATATGCACTGTTTATTTATCATTGTATGTGTTTGTTTCTGTGCATAGGAGCACGTGCTTTGAAATGGAAGAAGGAGAGAAAACACAAACGAAACAAAAAGAAAACAAAAAAAAGAGCAGACGGAGAGACAAAAAAAAAGCAACCAAGGATGGCAAGCCATGCGAGATTATCTGTAAATAAACAAGCGATAAGATTCACGAACCAAGCCGGCGACAGGAGGAGAGCCATTATTAAGCGGGATGGCGGGATTACTATTAGAGGCAGAGGAGGAGGAGGAGGGGTTGTTGGTGTTGATAATGGGAGAGGCGAGGTCGTTTTTGTTCGCGTCAGGTTTGCCGGTGACGGCGAGTTCGACGAGGTTAAGGCCGTCGACGAGCTTGAGCTCTGTGAAGACCCTGCCGAGTTCCCTCTCGGGATGTAGGCTACTAGAGCCATTTGGATGATGACTACTGCTACTACTATTACCAGCACAGGTATTGTTGGTTGTCCCCCCCACCCGCTCCGGCACCCCCCGCACGCGAATCTGCTCTACTTTCACCTTCATTAGCCCAATCGATGACCGCAGCTGTCGCGTGCTCGGCCACGCTCGGTTCAGCTCGCTCTCTATCACTATCGTCTCCGTCGTCCGTGGTACCTTGAACGCATGCTGGAACACCTGCTTATTTTTTATCTTCATCGTTTCCATCGTTTTCGGTCTGCTAATTATCCTAAACCGATTAATCACTGTACCAAAAACAAACAAAGAAAAAAAGTTATTTTTTTGACAAAGCTTTTGAAGGAAAATATGGGAAGGAGACAAACTGGGTGGATAGCCGTCTGGTGACTTGATTGGAATGACACTCATGGATCTGATTTTGAGTCCAGGGATCTGTTTGGAGCCCGACGATTCATTGATTCTAGCGGCAGATTGGCCGTTAGAGATCGAGATGAGAGCGGGGGAGATATCATTTGCCAATCGAGAAGGCGGTCTTGATGGGGGAACAAACGTGCTATTGTTCGCCGTGGGCTTCACGGGATGCCCCAGAGGCGATGGGGCGCGTCTAGGGAGGGGTGAAACCGCTCTTGAAGATCGGGTTACAGGTGAGCCGAGCGCGGATGGAGGACGCGAGGGAGAGCGTGAGGAGCGTCGCAGTCCTGCCGTCGCTAGTGGCGCGGTAAGGGTCGAGGAAGGTCCGCCTCGCCTTGATGGGCTTTCCTTTCCGGGCGATCTCCGCCGACCTGATTATTTCAGGGCAATCAACACATTGAGTTAAACTGCCACACATTCTCATCATGGGAAGTTTGCCCGCTCACCGTTTATAGAGCCAGTCGGGGTGGCTGGTTGAGCACCGTTGACTTTCTTCTGGTTGGCTGTATATAAATAAGGAAGAACCACACCGGCCAATTCTTGGGGTGGGTTACGAATCGCGTTTGCAAATTCATCCTAGGGAAAAAAGAAAGGTCAGAAAAGCTTCTTAATGATGGGACGGGGGCGTGGACACTTACCTCGAGAGTTTTTGAGTCATTCCAAACCATAGATCCATCTTCATTGAAGTGTTGCGCGTTTTTGAACATCCGGAGGACATCGTCCTGGAAGGACTCAAAATCTTTGTAGCCTTGCTTGCTATTTCGTGCCTAACAATTTTGTTTAACGGGCGACAGTCGATCGTCAAGGACTTGCGTGGGATTGGAGCTCATGGGAATATAAATTCAAGGTACTTACGACTATGTTTTCAATTGCGATGGGCTCTGGGATAATTTGGTAGTAGGTTTTCCATCTGGTCTTGTCTGGCAAAGTTTTAAATTCTTCAATCAATAATCTACCGGTACGGTCACGGACTCCTTCGAGGTGCTCGAGGATAGCCTATTGTAGTTGAATTCGTTGTTAACCGACGGATGGGGGTGGTGGTGGGGATGGTGAGAGTGGTGGTGCTTGTAATGGAGGGGGTGTGGTTGGTCTTGCCCCTTGAAGGTTTTCCCGGGCTTGTGAGGCTCGGGTGATGGGCGAGGGTTTATCTGGTAATGAGGACTGGGCAATGGTGGATGTCTTGACTCGAGATGGACTCTGTAGTTGCGATTGTGCTTGAATTCGGGCGGGTGATCTTGGATGGGCATGAGTTGGGAGCGATGCTGGGAGTGGTGCATCAGTTTGTGAGTGAGATTGCGTCTTCATTTGTGATTGGACGCGTGTTGTAGGGGGTAGAGCCTGAGTGCGTAATTGAGCTTGTTGAGCCTCAGCTTGTTGACGTAGTTCAAGTTGACGTGCTTGAGCCTGTTGTCGGAGTTGAGACTGTCGCGCCTCTTCCTGTTTTTGGGATTCATCCTGAGCTCTCAATTCCTTTTGACGAGCCTCTTCTTGAGCCCTAGAGCGGGCTTCGGTTTGAGCCTTGACTTCAGCTTGTATCCGCGCTACTTCCTGTGGGGACATGGATGGAAGCTGGCCACTCGCGACTGGAGGGTTGATCTTACTTGGGGACTGTTGGATGGGCCGCGAGTCTGCGTTGGCGCGTGTTGCCAGGGTCGGGGGGGCTGGTGGAGCTTCTGGTTGTGTTTGAGTGATTGTTGATCCATTGTGAGATGCCGGGTCAACGGGGGTGGGTGGAATGATGACTGTGGCAGGTGGTTGGTCGATGCCGTTGATATGCGTGGTGTTGGGTGATATGTGATGAGCGGCTTGTGAAGGACCAAGCTTGAGTTTGAGTTTCTTTTGTTTTGGTTCGGATACTTCAGCCTGATTCTGGTGATCTTGAGGATTGGTGTTGGAGAAGGGATCCTTGCGAACGATTTTCTGGGGAGGGGCCATACATCATCAACATTGTCTTGTTGATAAGAGGGGAAGAGGGATGAACTGACCAAGAGTGCCTGAGCATCCTTGTAGATGCCACTATATTCGACATTATACTTTTTTGCGTTTTGAAAGACTAGTTTGAGATCGGAGAGTAGTTTGTCTAAGGATAGGTATGGTTCGCGATCAGAATCGAGTTTGGCTTTGATGAGATTGAGAGCGATTGGGTGTTTGATGAACTGGTAGTAGTCGGGATAGTCAACAGCGGAGGGGAGATCCATGAAAGCGATGGAGCGTATGCGACCACTGTGAGGGTAGGAGGAGGATGAGATGTGGTGGGTGTTTTTGAAGTGAGAGACAAGATAAAGGACATACTCGGCATCGGTTGAGTTGACGATTCGATACCATAGTTGTAGCCCATAGGATCTGATTTGGTTGATCTGATCGAGGGAGGGAGTGGTTGGGATGATGGGGTTAGGTGGGAGGGGTGATGAGGAAGATGAAGATTCAGATGCGGGTAGTTGTTGTGTTTGAGGTGGGGGTGGTCTGAGACGGAGGGTGAGCTTTATAATTTTTTGGGAAGACACATGTCAGTTTTGGAGTGAGAGGTGGATGTGATGATGTCTGAGTGGGATATATGTACCTTCTTCGCTGAGGCTGGTTGGAGAGTGCCATCTTGTTTGCGTTTGAGGGAGTTGTTGTTGTTGTTGTTGGTGTCGTTGTTGTTAGTGTTGTTGTTATTGTTGTTGATGTTTGTTGTTGTGTTTGTTGGTTTTTGATTATTTGATTCTCGTTGGTTGTTCATTTCTGTGCGGACGGTCAACAAGACTTACAATAATAGGTGTGTTGACTATTTTATTTTATTTTTTTGGTTACACAGCAGTCTGTCGCAGGCGCATTCAGCCTGGTGACAAGGAGACAACCCCGCTGAACCGTGCGAACTCAGTCTCGACCACTGCGCTACGTCAACAATCACAACCGACGTAGCCAGGGGGGTCTACATAGAAGCTCTAACTTCAACCCCCCCCAAAAAAAAAAAACCATTCACATGAAAAAAAAACGGAGGAATCGAGCTGCCTGTGCTGAAAAACCACTTTTCAAGTATATCCCTTGATCTTAAGAACCTCGCTGATTACATCCCTTGAATAGAAAGGAAGCACATGCATCCACCTCACCTAAGGCTAGACCCTGCAGCTTTATGAAACAGCCCACTCAGCTCCAACTAATCCTAGGTACTTATACTATTATGACACCATAAAGAAAGTAAATCACATGCTTCAAGTATTATGCTAGAGAAAATTGATATTCTATCATTTGTTTGGGATCAATTTGAACTCAAAAAAGTAAAGAAACATCTGAATCATGTCAATGGTTCATAATGAGTAAAATTGAAAAAAAAAAACTGAAATCTTTATATCAATAATACCAGACTGATCATCATATATTCAAGTACCATCCATCAATTTATCAAATTCATCTCCAACCACCACTCCATCCATCATTTCAGGTTGTGATCCATTGGTTCATTAGTCAAATATATAACAAACAACTTTTTGAGGGCATGAAGAAATAATATTTAACACTCAACTCTGGGCCAGCTATGCTACCATTTGTGTTAGCATAGTGTGTGTGTTTTTTCAACATCTAACAGGGGTTTTCCTGTTTGCAAGAGCATGACAACATTACCCTGGCACACCCAAAAAGCAAACTTGCTACACTGCACTACAGTGAATTTTAGCAGAAAAACATGGCTAAACTTACTATGACACAGCAATGCTACCTTCACCAGGGGACAATTTCTGGCACTTTTATAGAGGATACTGCCAAGAAGTGTACAAAGGGTCCCTTTTTAATGTTTATGGCACTTGTGTTGGAATTTCAGCTTTTCTTCTTACTCATCCCTAAAATAATCTATCCCTTTATTTTCTCTTTGATATCTCAACATTATAACAACATGATATAAGCAGGCTTATTTGTATGATCTGACAAAAAAATCTTGTAGTCTTTGAACCCTGAATTATATCCTAATCAACACTCATCTATCTAATGAGGTGTTTCTTGCTCTCTGATTATTTTTCAACTGATTATTAAGTATGAACAACTCTTGATATTTGTGTTGTTTAGTTTCTATCTTATTCAACTTAAAACTGATCTGAATTCACTCACAAATCTCAGTTTTTTATTCATTATTAAATTCTTACTGAACAACAACTTTCCCAATTGTTTTTAGTTTATTTAAATTAGCCTACCTCAAGTAAACAAGAATCATCAGTTATTCACCTTCCTTTTCTGCACTTGGATCTGATCCAGTAAGATAACTCCCATCTCACTTTTCTCTCTTAAATTTCATGAGCCAATCACTCCCTTCTTCAACAACTTACTACACAAGTGCCTAAAATTTTCCCTGATAATTTTCAGTGGTCCCAAGCAAGGGCCACTGTGATGACCAGGCTCTTCATCTGATTGCGGCTTGCGGCCATACCTTTTCTGGACACTCCTTAACCAGAAATCTACCTGTCTCTCTCTATTATCTCTATCAACAAGCCACTCTTGGCTAGACACATGTACCTTAGCTCTCCAATTCTGGCGCTCTTGCTCTCCATAGATTCTGTCTTTTTAAACCTTGTATGCAAGTTTTGTAGATCTGTGCTCGGACTATTAGAGTATAGGTCTACCTCTTGTCTTATCCGTTTCCTACCTTCTTGACTCATCTGGCTCTTACCCTGTTTCTCTGGACTCCTCTTGTATGGCCCATCTGATGATTTATATCTCTCTTGTCTTGTAGCTACCTATCATTCCTATGTGTCTCTGATGGACACCTTGCGTCAATAAAAGAGCCTTGGCTCACAGTAATTCATCCTCAACTGAGTTCACTCACACTTTTTCCACACTTGAAAACCGGCAAGATTCACACCACTATGCTAGCGCTTTTGGAGAAATTGATTACTCTGTTTTCACATATCATCATTTTGATATCCTATTTTATCATGTGTCAGATATTGAATAGGGAAATTCCCTCACAGAATCTATCTGTGGAACTTGATATTAAATGACACCACATTTGTAAATGTAGAATCACTTTCATAATGTGGTAGTCTTCTGAAAATGACACTGGAATCATATAAATTAGTTTTGTCATCTCTTTTGAGGAGTTATTTCATTCAATGCAGATATCTGGACAATCAAGAGTATTTATAATCCTGACAGTAATTTATGTTTCATGAGTTGACTTCCATCAGGTGAAAATTTAGGCACTTGTATAGCAAGTGCCATAAATAGTGCAAAGGACCCTTTGTAATCTGTATGGAACCCTCTATAAATGTTCCAGAAATTGACCCCTGGTGTCAGGTAATAAAATTTGAAACTACTGATCTTTCTTGATTAATTTTTTCAGGAAATGCTTCAATCTCATACTTCCAAAATTCCATGTCATGTGTCAAATTTGGCTCAGTTTTGAGTCTCAGCTTCTTCCTCAAAAGCACAAATATAAAAACCAAAAATCTAACCTCAACACCCAACACTCAGCAAAATGAAAGCTCAAAATTCTTTCAAGCAAAAACAAACATAATAATTTGAAGTTTGAATTTCAAAAATTAATACATTCAAGGATTGACCAATACCCCTCTCTCAGCAATATCTTTAACTTCTGGATTCATCAGCCATAATTCAAAAATGATGATTCAAAAGCTTGCAAACCCTCATTCATCCACTAATGCCTTACTTATCAATCCACTTAATTCTATTCTCAGAATGACCTCATTGTGACTCATCTCACCCTAAAAAATCACTACAAAATCAAGTACTATTCCAGCATGAACAGTGGTTGAGTGACATGGACAGTGTTTAGTCATACAGTGGTTACATGATTCTGCTTGTAAGTTTTTGTCACATTTTTCATCCCAGTTGAACCTCTGTGCTCATCTGGAAGGCATTGCTAAATGAAAATAAGAAAGATATGTAATTTTTGAAATATGGTGTGGCAATACATGCCAGATGAGCATTTTTACAAAAAAAAACATGTGTAACCACTGTCCCATGTCACTCAAATGCTGTCCATGCTGGGAATGTACTTAATTTTTGCAGTGAATGTTGTGTTGCTTGCTAGCAAGCGACATTCAGGAGCTCAGACTGAGTCTAGGTCCAAGCTCCATGCAAAACTCCAGTGTGCAGTGACTGAAAACAAAGGAGTGCCTCCAAAATGGGAGGAGCTTCTACCAGAGCTTCCTCAATTTTGGTTGCTAGAAAACAAAATCCAGACACTCATGAAGTCTTTGAATATCAAGATCAACCAGAAATACTCCTCATTAAAAGGGGATTGTGATCTCCCAACATTTTCAAAGATTTTGTTCATCATCTTCAATCAATAACTAGTTTCATGCTTTGAAGCATCATGTGTTTTATTTTCATAATTTCTCCATCTATTCACTTCCTTTCATTATTTAAACAATTTTAATTTCTACACTTCATTCTCTTTCCCTTGAGTTAATTATTATAATAAATTTTCAAACCTTAAAATTGAGATCTAAGTCATTGACCTATTTATCCCTTACTATGAGCTGTGATAATATATCTTCAACACAATTTGAGATAAGATCCTAAATAATCTTTGAACTTAAACCTTTAATGCACTTCAACCAACCAAACCCATCTTATTATGTTGAGTGGGCTGAGGTGGGCTACATGCTTATTATTTTGGGTTGCTGGATGAAAACTTCACCATCAACACTAATAGCACAACAAGTGCCTTCAAATAACTTGCTTAGTATCATAGAGACTGACAGGACTGGCAAGATTAAAATAGTAACTTGGGGATATATCTTCAATCTCAACAATAATTTTTCAAAGACAAATTTCACTTCATTGTCTTCTCTTTAAAAAAGATCTGGAATAAAATATTTCAAGGAGTACTAATAACATATACTATCTGAAATCATTGAGTGTATATAACCATATCAAAGATGATACTGATAAGAAAGGTGTAGCTAGTTTTACAAAACATATAGTGAAGTCCTTATTTCCTTTAAAATGAAATGGCTGAAAAATTACATAATGACTGGTGTAAAAGAATTTTTATTGAAAAAAGTGATGACAAAGAGGGAGAAGTAGTTTAATAAAATTAATTTGAAGCAGGAAATTTCTGAAAAGTACCTATAGCTCCAGTCAATGGGGCTTAATTGCCAAATCAGTGAGCTCTCAGATTTTGGGCTCACATGCCAACTAGAGTAACAGTGCGTTAAGTGTTGCAATTATGTGATTCATGCTCAAATGGAGTTTAACATAATGTTTGCTTCTTTTTTATTCATTCTTATTATTGATTATTGAACTGTGCAATATCAACACAAACTGGAACTGTTGTATCTATTTTATTTAAGCTCCATTACTAGAGTGAATTAACACCATCAGTTTTTTACCACAAATTTATCCTGGTGTTGGCAAATTTGCCCAACATTCAGCACTCAATTATTTGGCCAATTAGCCCTTACATTGAGTTTATTGGTTCTTTTCAGGAATTGTATGATTAAAATTATTATTATAAAAGCATCTCTCTACTCAACTAAATGTTATTTAAATAGTAAGAACTGATAAGTTTTATTCAATCTGGTGATTTAGTTTAAATAGAATAGGTAAAACTGGCTGAAATGTGGGACCAATAACACATTGGTGATGAATAAAAGGCAATTGAATAAAACAGAGTGAAAGATGTGTAACTTCTCATATGGGAAGTATAAAAGAATTCCAACAATTTTACATACCATTTATCATTTTTGGATGCATGTAAAAAATTTACCATAAAATAGTCTGTGAATCCGCCTCTGTAATCCAGGAAATTGATATTTACAGTTAATATGCTATGAGACTTTTACATCAACACTTTGAACATATATCTAGGCTCAAACAAAACTTCACATACCATATTATCAAATCTAATGATTTCATGTGAAACATAAATTTGAAATGCAATGCTGTGAGACAGACTTTTTCAACACATCAGAAGAAATATTGCAATATACCAAAAAAAAAAAAAATTCAAACACACAACACATGTAGAAGGAAATTGAACAAATAAAAATTGAATATATTGCCATCAGCAATATAAGTTCCCAGAAATATCATCTTATTCTCCCCTATTTCAAACTCAAAATCATTGTAATTGACTAATTCAATGGGTGCTCTAATCACCATGAAAAATGAAAAATGAGAGAATCACCATGCCAGCTACAGGAATTCCTCAACAACTGTTCATTTAGAGACTTTTAAAGTGAATATGTGTCTGGTGGGACTCAAACCCATGACATCTGCAATTCCAAGATACATTCTAGAGTGCATTCTTTACCAAATACACCACCCGCAAAAAAGTGAGGTTTTCTCCTCAGCTGCATCCTGTGTTTTTCCTGCCAAACTCATGCGGCTGCAAGATGCCTCAGCTGCACAACATCCCTTGCAGTCTTGTGCGCATTCATGTGCCTCTGTGAATATCACACAAAAGCGCAAAACCCTCATAACATCCTCAGATGTCACCCCTGGGAGGAGTTTATGCTGGCTAAGCCATGCTTTGCTCTGCACAGGCCAAGATGCAGTGTTTTTCTGGAATAGGCTAGGCAGAATACTCTGTTTTTTTGCTTCCATTTCCTTAGAGGAAAACTGAAACCAGTCTGAGTAGGGCTTGGCTCTATTGGAGCTAATCCACTGTGGTAACTTGGGCAGAGCTGGGTAGCTTTGCCCTGTTCCATCTCTTGTGATGTGTGGTTCAAGGGAGGAAAACCACTTGTGGCTGGATATATCTAGGGAATTTCCCAAGCTGTGTGGGCAGTTACCCCAAGCAGAAACTCTAAGATTTTTAGACACACTAGGCCCCAACCAATCAACAGTAGTGTTGTGCGTTGAGGAATGGGTGGGTGGAGAAGAAAAGTTGATGAATTGGAAGTTCTGAGGAGAAAAGTTGAAGCAAGTAGAGCTGGGGAGAAAGGGAGGAGTTGGAAGCTGGAACTTGATCTCCTTAGTTTGAGGGGCCAGAAGCTGATAGGTACTGCTTCCAAATTCCCAGTCTTCACTCTGACACCTGTCTCAATTTGTCTTATACTAAATTGTGCCCTTGCTCAACAATTTCATTGATAACTTGATGAACAATCTGGAGATGAAATTGGCTGGACTCTTGTTCTACAAAGCCAAGACTCTCACATATGCACTGGACTCTAACCACAACTTATTCAAGCCTTTTTTGGCCCACCAACAGGTCAAAATGTGACCTGACATTCATCAATTGGTTAAGAGCCTTTTCTCTTCTCTCTTTGTCTGACTTTTCTGCCCTCCCCTTCTCATCAACCAACAAAAAATGGTGCCAACAATGCTATCCAGGCAAGGCAAGCTTGCTCAATTATATGTGCACTAGTGCCAAACACTGAAAAGATCTTGTAGGACTGGTAAGATTATGTAGGTGAGTACTCAGTGTCAACTGAGATGAGCTCTCCATTCTTACTGTGTTATTCTTGGCTCTGGCATCCATCACCTTTGCCAGAGAAGTGTTGGCATCACCCTGATTTCCAGGTGTGTCTCTTTCCACCCATGCTTTGTTGCTTGTGACACAGATTTTGCCCCTACATGAGGTTTGATTTTCAGGGAATCCACATTGGTGGATGAATTTTATGGAATAGCTTGACTGGCAGCTAGAGGGTATTAGGCTAATCCTCACCTGTTAACCGCATTGGTTCAGACTAAAGAAATGATCCTTTGTCATTTGACTATTCATTTCACAGTTAGTCTGAGGATTAGTGGGTCTAAATTTAGTCCCTGATAGCTCCAATTGTAGATCCAGGTGAATTTAATCTTCCCTTAGTCCGTCCCAATGTGGCTTCTGCAGTGGACTAAGTTTCTTAATCCGTGCAAACTTAGCCACCAATGCGGATGCCCTCAGTGAACAATTTTTCCTGAATGGATTTTTTTTTGGATTGCCTTTTTGTTGCTCCTTGGGTGTTAACCTCAAGAGCTCTCTGATCTTGTTTTGGTTTTTCTTGTTTCCTTGCTGTCTCCGGTGGACATTTTTGGTTCTTGCTCTGGATGGCTTTCCCTCTCCTTCCCAGTTACAGTCAATAGATTGGGTCTTTCTGATGTGACATTTCTTCCCATTGCTGCGCTAGGAGTAAGGATTGCAATTGTTGGGGTCTGTTTCCATTTCAGGTTTTCTCTGCTCATGCCTATGGCTTCCTTCCCTGCTGGTGGTGGTTCCCACTGGGTTCCCCAGGATGAGCTGATTGTGCCATGTGGTGGTGTGTTACATTTCAGAATTTTTATGGATTTTTGGCAGGTTGGAGTCTTTCTGACATCTTTTGTTAGGAATGTAGATATGGTGTGTTTATGAAAAATTCTTGATGTTAGAGATGAGGTAATTGTATATGGAAAGTATTTCTATACTGGAGGTGAATGCCAGAAATGATGAAAAAAAATAAAAGATTTGGATCTGGAAGA
>SMGU01004451.1:0-11358 GCA_004348175.1 Puccinia novopanici
GAATAGTAATATATATGTCTATTCAGTTCGCTTACTGAAGATGAGTCTAGGAACCCGTGTATTTTTTCTTCTTCCAACAGCAGACTCAACCGTTCAACTCGGTAGTCTTCATAATGAAGTGCAAAGGAAACAACTGGTCTTAATCTAGTCATGAGAGGAAATTTAACCCAAGCTTGATAATCCATTGTTGCGCACTGATGATAGAGAGGATGGATGTATTAGAGATTTCCCAGCCAATGCATAATTAATTTCAGAGTTTTGTCTAAAGGAATCAAGTCTGAAAGGCAAAGAGACCCTCAAATGATAAGGAGCAAATCCAATATTAATCTGGGCCTTTGCATTGTGAAAAATGAAGGGTTCATCTCCTCTTCTCCTTGTCAATGCATGGCCTAAAAGTGAAAGTGGGTATCAGATGTAGACAATAGAGAAATACTGAGAGATAATCAGCCAGTTAGCAGAACCAGTATGAACCAGTTCAATCCTAAGGGATAGACCCCTTGGACAAGTGAAATCAAATCCATAAAAAGGTGAACGTCTGAATAAATCAAGATAGTGCCTTGAATCAGAGAAAAGAAGGCGACACAAGATCAAGTATTTGCTGAGTTGATCATGTTTCAAGAGAAGGTCAAACAAATGCAAGCCATCAGCCACCTTTTCTGGCAACAGCTTGACCGGAAAAATGGGTGAAGAATTATCAGAGATATTATGAGAAGTATTGATAAGCTGTTGCAATGGGATCTCAATTGTATGTTGAGGTATGATAAGAGTTATTATATGATAATATGTTGTCAAGTTATTCAAAAAAACCAAGTTGCTCCTGTTGCGTCTTAAATTGGCGCATTGAATAATAAAAGTGAGAGCAATGAAAAGATCAACAATGTTATGGGTTAAGGCACTTCTATTCTATGAAGAAGATAGCCTCCTGATTTAAAGCAAAAGCTGAAATTTTGAAGGAGCTGTTACGTTATATCACACCAGATTTGACAAGATGTGAGTGACTGGATATTGTTCCAGGTAAAATTCTGGGGATAGTACCTCTTCAAGATTGAGTCTGGGAGATGTAATGATGTTTGGGACATTGTTCCAACTTGGGAAGCTAATGCACAGGTATTATATGAACTGAGCATAGCATGGAATCAAGCAAACGAACTATATAAGGGATGTGTTGTCTTGATGGAAAGAGGGAAGAAAGGGAAGAAGGTAGGTCCAGCTTTCAAAATCAACTATTAGTCAATATGCTAGCCCCAAGGCTTAAGGTGCAAGTATAGAGAAAGAAGGGGAGGATTTATTTAGGGAGTAAGAGGGAGAAGAAAGATGTAGAAATCCAAGAGGGGAGAGGCTGATGGGAGGAAGAAAGCAAGAGCTGGGGGAAAAGGTTTGGCAAGAGTGGCCAGCTTTTATAACCTGAATCCACCACCAATGGAGAATAAAAAGGCCTACTGCCACGCGCTGTGGGCATCACTTGGCCCAACCAATCCTGAAGGCAAGTTTTTGTTGTTTTTTTGTTCTACACTTCTTTTAGCCTCCTGAATGCATCATCATCCGCACCTGTATCGTACTGAGCCCCAAATGAATTGGGTTTTCTCTTGCTCAGATTTGCACAGATCTACGTTCATTCTCCTCAGTAACAGTGCTATCCACTTATCAATGCATACCTTTGCCTCTCAAAACATAATGCACTGAGACAGCTGGTATTTTAGTACTATTGCGTGAATTGTTTATGACAATGGCAATGAAGAAGTCAAGCTGTCACAACTCAAGGTTGAGAGGCCTTCCACCCACTCTCAGCAACGGCTCACAGAGCCCAATGGAATTCTTCCACACAGCAAAGGTGTTTGTTGAGTCATTTTTTACTGTCACATCAATTGCAAAGTATCAGATGCTAGCCAATCAGTGGTGGCTTGGAGCCACATCTCTTCCAAATACCCAACACAACACAAAACTGATGCTATCTACAATTTATCTACCAGTAGCTTTCAAATAAGTCTCATGCATTAGTGGAGCCACTTGATCTCACCTTCCCCATGTTTTATTTTTTCAGAGCCACTCAATTTCTCATAGATCTAAATTCTTGTTCCCCTTAACCTTTTTTGGGTCAAGCTCTTAGGCAGCAATGACAGTATGATTTAAACTTCACACAAATTGGCTTCACTATTCTTTTCATCCCAAATTGTAAACAGAATGTAGAACTCTGCTACTCATGAAGTGGGTCAAACATCTTTTCCTCTCTTTTTTCAATCTTTCTCAACATTCTGTCACTCAGCCTAGACAGGAGAGCTGTGGGCACTGATCTTTCTGGGGTCATGAAACCATACAAATTGAGGATCTTGTGAGATAAATTTAATAAATTTGATCAGAATGTGATGGAAATTCATTATATGGTTTTAATTTATTTATGGTGAATATAATTGGTACTTTGGCTGCTAACACTTATTGAATTAATTAATTTGTTCCTTAAGGATTTCTTCAAATCTGTGAAACATTCACACTGAAAGAAAAACTGGCTCAACTACCTGCAGTTGACATGCAGAAACTCCAAGTAAGCTTGTGGTGTTACTCAAACCTTTCTCCAAGGGTGATTCAACCAAGCTTTGATGAACAGTCACTGTGCATGCTGCACAGTGACTGTGCCAACAAATCTACATATGCAAACAGGTGGAGTTTGGATGGCAGCTTGGCTGGAGCATGTTGCATGTCAACTGCAGGCAGTTGACTGAGTTTTTTTGCAGTGTCAGGGAGTTTTTTGCTCATCGTTGAAAAGTGATTTCAGTCAGCTAACAACAGAGCACAGAAGAAAGAGAAAAAAAACATCCCAAATCTTGAAAAAACATGTTATAAAATCTGACACAAAAGCACACAGGAAGTGAAATGGATAATCCAGCATAAAATATAATGAAATTCATGAAAGCTTTATCCATCAGATTTAAAAATTTGATTGAATTTCAGTTTATCAGAGATTTAGGAAAACAAGTTCTAGCAATACACAAGAGAAGATCCTCCTTATATAGGCAAACTTGAGGTAATTTGGCTACAAGGTAATGAAGAATGAGAAATTTCTTCTGGCCTTGATGAGAACCAAAACGCACAAGCACAAGGTCATTATCACACAGCCTGTCAACAAATTTTGCACCAGACAAGTAAAAATAGAGCAAACTGACTCAGATCTTGGAAATCTGTGAAAAGAAATTCAAATAGTTCTTGGCAAATCCAATATATTATGCTCCACAAAATCATGTCAACAGTGGGACAGCTATGCTAACCACAGCATTAGTGCAGTTTAGTTTTATCTTTTTAAGCTACACTAAAATAAAGCTACTGTTAGCACAAATTTTTGATAAAAAATGCTACAATATTTTCTAAAAAAAATAGTGTATCATTATTTGAGCTTACCAAATTAAAACTAATACTAACCATATTTCCAGTTAGTGAGTTTTTAGTGGTATTAGTGATCAAAAAAAGCTACACTAGCCTGTAGCATAGCTTTTGTATCTGCCATGTTAACCTATAGCATAGCTTGCATATCAGCTACACTAAACTGTAGCATAGCTTGAATATCTGCTACACTAAACTGTAGCATAGTGGCTGTATCAGCTGTGCTAACATGTAGAATAGTGGTTGTATCAGCTTTTGAGAGGAAGCAGGGAATGAAATGGAGAATTTAATGGTAACTCACAGAGATGACCTTGATGTGAGAATGATGAGTTTATTGTTCAGTGAAAAAAGTGAAACTGAGTGAAAGGCTGGTAGTTATGTAGAGATGAGCTGCTTGGTAGAATCATAATCTAGATACATTCAAGCATACAATAACTAGCTTACAGGCTTTGTAACTCAACATCAGCTACACTTAAATGAAGTAACGTGGCTGTATGAGCTATATTGATAACATTCAGCACATTGATTTCAGAAAATGAAACATCAAATAAAAGTGCTTTTTCACATTTTTTTTTTGAAAATATATATATATATATATATATATATTTTCTTCAAAAAAAAATTGTTTGTGATTGTGTGGTATAGTGCTTTTTTGTTATTTTAAGGGTTTCAGAATTTTTTTGTCATAAGAGTAAATCTGGGGTAGAAAATTAACTGTTCTGAGGTGGAATAAGGTGGTCTATCCTGGATCTAATTGGACCCTGTGGACCACATTTCACCTCAGACCAATCAAGTTTCTAGCCCTGGTTTATGGTATATGAGTGGAAACCTTGATGTTGAGATTCCAACTTGATTTTTCAATCTCAAAAATCAACAAATTACACACCCCAACCCTTTTCCAGTGTCTTTCCTCATGACATAGACAAAATTAGGCCCTCAACACATAGTATCTGCATGAGTACTAAGCCAGTCTATGAATTTGGAATGGATTGCACAACCCAATCTTTTTTTGATGCAATTCCTGATGAAATGGATCAACTTAGGCACTCAAAAATTAGTATCTTCAAGAGACCAGGCACAAACACTGCAAAAAAAAAAAAAAGCTGCCTGAAGTTGACATGCAGAAAGTTCAAGGAAGCTTGTGGTGTTACTACAAAATTTCTCCAAGAGTTATTCAACCAAGCTTTGATGCAATGTTACTGTTGTGCACACTGCACAGTGACTTTTCCAAAAAATCTACATATGAAAACTAAGAAGATTTCAGGCAAAACTAAAGGTGTATTTCAGTCAAATGAGAAACAAAAAAAAGAGAAGGCAAAAGGAAGAACAAGAGAAGAAGATATAACTAAAGGATCAAGATGACTGAAATGAGGAAGGATGAAAGAGACAAGATAAAACAAACAAAACAAAAAAGCTATCCACCACACAACTCACAAAGAGAAAGCTGGAGAAAAAAATCAATAAGAAGAAAGAAGAAAGATAAATGATAAAGGTGGAAATTACCACAGGTCCTTCAACTGGCAGCGGAGTGAGATCTTGGAGAAGCCTCTTGATGATTCTTGAGGAGTTGATGAATGAGGCTGTAAAGATTTGGACTGAGTTGGTTCCAAATGAGACCTGAGTGAAATTTTACACAGAGATCTGAGTGAAAGGTTACACAGAGATCTGTGTGAAAAAAGAGACAGGGCTGCAGACGCAGCGGCCTAGGAAGCATGCGCGGGAACAAATTTTGACAAAAACAGGTGGATTTTGTAGAGACTGTGAAAATGAAGTTGTGTCTGGTGGGACTCAAACCCACAACTTCAGCTATGCTGAGACACATTCTAGAGTGCTGCCTTAACCAACTAGGCTACAGACGCTTGTGGTTGCCATGGTAGTTGGGCAGTAGTGTTCATGGTTCAACTGAGGTGATACATCATGGTAGCACACTAACTTGTACCTCAACAGATTTTGGATGGAAGATTGGCTGGAGCATGCTGCATGTTAACTGCAGGCAGTTGAGCAAGTTTTTTTGTATTGAAATGGAGAGAAACCTACCATTCAGTGACCTGCTTTTAGTATTTATAGGGGGTTGGTTCAGTGAACCCCAAAGTGTTAGAATTCTGATCATGCCCCAAAAAGGGATTCCTTCTTTCTTTTCCATTTCCTTCTTTTTTGTTCCTTTGCAACCTAGGCCCTCAACTCAGACCCCCTTTTAAAGTTGTATTTATTGATGTTCCCTTCTGAAATAAAGTCCTGACTTAGTTCAAATCCCATAGAAGTGAGAATTGCTCTGTTGGAATCCCTCTCACCTGTTTTTCTGAGTCCCTAAGCATTCTGTGCTCTTGATTTTCAAGCTCATACCCTCTATTTTCTTCAAACAATTGCTTGACCACTCCAGGGGTTGAACTGATGTCCTTCACTGATACAGTGGTGTGTGCCATTGTAGAGTACATGGGCCCCAACAAAACAATAGTTGGGTTGAGAGGGGAAAAACCTACCTGGGATGGGAGTCCAAATCACTCAAAGAGTACATTTTTGGACTCTCTGTGCCACATGGATTCCAAAACTAAGGCACCAAGGAATTTCCTCCAGTAGGATTTTTTTGGACTTGATTATTTGGACTGAATGTGGGCCTAAATCAAGGCTTGAGTGCATAGTTATGGGTTCTGTGGCTACCATAAACCCATAATTATTCACTTAAAGCACTCCATATGTTCACAGCTATGGCCTGAGAGACAACCTGCACCCCCCAAAACCCAGCAAAAACTGGGTTTTTTTTCTCTAATTTTTTTTTCAAAACCTTTAGACACTCCCCAAATCCATGTACACTAGAATGCTAGGGACCACAGTGCTAAGGGTGCTGTAGCCCTTGCTCCCAATTGTTGGGGTTGCAAAAACCTTTTTTTTTTTTTGTCAAAAAAAGATGGGGGTCAGCACCCCAATTTCAAAAAAAAGGGGGTCACCAGACCAATTCCTAAAAAAATGGGGCATTGGGCTAATTCTCTGCCAAAAAAAGAAGAAAATATTTTTCAGAAAATTCTTTTTCATTTTATTTTCCTAGCTCAGCTGTTTTTTTGTTTTTCTTCAAGATATGAAAATGTTTTCCATTGAAAATTCAAAACCTACACTATGGGAAAAACATGCTCAACTGCCTACAGTTGACATGCTGAAATTCCAAGGAAGCTTGTAGTGTTACTCAAACCTTTCTCCAATATTGATTCAACCAAGCTTGGATGCACAGTCACTGTGCACACTGCACAGTGACTGCCAAAAAAATCTATATATGCAAATATGTGGAGTTTGGATGGTAGCTTGGCTGGAGCATGCTGAATGTCAACTGCAGGCAGTTGATCAAGTTTTTTTTTACAGTGCTAAGTATTTGTATATAAAAAAAAAGAAGAGACAAGCAATTCAATCTTAAGAAGGGGATACTGAAGTCTAAATTTGGTCCAAAAACCCTGTGGTTTGCAGGGGTTTCTGTTTTTTTTTTTTTTTTTTTTGAAATTGGGGGAGCAACCCCCTTTTTTTTTAAAAAAAAAAAAAGTTTTGAAAACACCAAAATCAGAAGTGGGAGTTTTATCATCCTCAGTATCAGTCAAGGACTTCAATGCAGCCGAAGAGTGGTTGAGAAGCTTAAGGGGTGGCTTGACTAATTTTTAGGAGTTGCTTAACCAAACCCTTATTTATAGCTAGTAAGGTCATCTCCACCATGGGAGGAATGATCAGAAGCTAAAAATCAAAGTACAGCAACTGGGCTGCGTGCTTAGATCCCCAAACTCAGAGCAAGATACACTGCAGGGAGCTAAATTTAGTGCCCTTTGGTGTCCCCAAACCTCATTCCAAGGACAGAGATGGGCCAGGGTGATGGTGGTTAGTTTGGAATGTGCACAAGAGTCAATACAGGGGTGGTGATTAGTGAAAGGTGTCTACCTATCACAGAAATGATATGTGATATGGCATGGTGGTGCAGCTAAATTGACTGTAGGGACCTAAATCTGGGTTTAGCTCTTGCATTGGAGATGCACAACTGATACAAAACTAGTGACTGTAACAGTAATTTCATTCCAATTTCCTCAAACATTTTGGTATTATTTTCAAGTGTAGCTTGATGTGATGACTAAAAAAATTTCTCCAATAGGGGGTATCAAATTATGACCAAATCCACCATTTATGTAATTGATATGTTTTAAAAAATTCACTTTTTTTAAAACATGTTGATTCTTCCCCATCACCTCTTAGGAACCATTAATGAAGAATTTTTAACAGATATTTGCTTGATTGCTGAAAAACAAAGACCAAACTGAAAAAGAAAAAGATTCAATAATAGAAAATAAAATAAAATAAATAAAGGATATTATCATAACAAGGTGGACAGAAAATAAAGTAATAGTATACAATGACTAGAATTGGTGATTAGGGTTTTTGATGAGGAGGTGATTGAGCAGTCTGTGAGGAGTGGAAGAAACAGAATGAAAAAGGAGATTAGAGAGTTCAGCGCTAGAGATCAAACAAAAAGAAAAGAGAGCAAGAAATAGAAAGTAAGACAGACATCACAATGAGAAATAATGATATGAAAAGGATGTGGAAAGGACTTTTTTAAGGAATATAATCAATCAGACTGAGAAGAAGCAGAATGGGATTGTTAGCAGATGAGCAAAGTTGTGGATCAAGGAGAGAGAAAGAGCAGTTGCGTGTATTACATTACTGATGAGATTGATGAGATTTTTGTGTTTTGAGGATTTTTTGAGGATGTTTTGAGGATGCTGTGAGGATTGATGATTGATTTAGTATTGTGGTTTTGTTGAAGAGATGATCCAACTGTTTTTTTTTGGGATGAGAAGAATAGAATAAGTTTGAGAATGAGTTACTTAGATTTAAGCTCTTGAGCTAAACCTAACCAATACTGAGAGACAAGATTAGGTTTCTGAATTGATTTCAAACACACATGTGACAGGCGCAGAGTGAACGCTGCGGCAGCTTGAAGAGACATTTCAAGTGAGAATTCAACTTTTTTTTTTTTGAATAATTGACTGGTTTCTAATTGTGAATTTGATGCATCAGGGGGGTTCACAATAGCATTTTTTGCTTCTGATCCTCCCTAAAATTTTTTCTACCCACTAAATTTTAGCTTAAAATGAGTCACTCAAACAGCTCAACAAAAAAAAGCAAGCAATGTGTACAGATTTCTGAGTTTTAGCTTCCACTGAAATCAGTCAAACCAGGAAGGATCTTTTTCATTGATCACACTCTCTTGATGTGAGATGTAGAACTTGATTTGTAATCTGTTTTTAGCATTTCCAATGAGGCTCTTAAAAATTTCCGATGAAATCTTATTGTGAACCCCCTATTTGATACCCCTAATGACATGTGGAAGGGTTCTCGAAGTGGTGCTTTACTACCCAATGTAAAATGGGGCTTTTGAGTTTGTACCTCAACAACATATACATTGAGGGCACCGCAGAGGGAAACAAATCCCCGTTTACCGATTATGCTGACTTTGCATATGCAACATAAAAATTGCATATGCATTACTCGATCCGTCCGTGAGAGGTTTTTGATCCGTTCTCAGACATAGTTCTCTCTACCCAACCAGATGCAAGCAGAGCAGACACTCCCTTCGGCCCTCGAGCCACTTGGCCAGATCACCAAAGCATCCGGACAGCTCAACACCCAACTCGATGAGCTTCTCACGAGCGGGTCGGCAGACTCAGAAGGCATATCGACATCCAGTGGAATCTCGCTTTTGGACCTCAAGAACCACCTCTTGACGAGCTATCTGCACAACCTCACCAACCTATTAATCATCCGAATCTCTCAGACCAATGGGATCCCCCTGGAGAAGAAACATGTAGGGTCCTCGAGTCAGATCGTCGAACAATTGGTTTGGCTCCGCTTGGTCTTCGAGAGGTTGAGGCCCATGGAAGCCAGGCTGAAATATCAGATCGATAAACTGCTCAAGACCGTCCAGGAACTTGATCAACATTCCTTCTCAAATCCTAATGCTGCAATAGATCATGTCATGAATGGTGAGAGATCTCAATTCATTTATCAAATCATAACTTGAGCTGAGTTGACAACTTCTCTCTTTTTTACCAAAACAAACAGATCCCTTGTCATTCAGGCCGAATCTAGCTGCACTCGAAGCGCCTCACGAGGCGGAGCAGGATCCGGAAACTCGGGAGGCGTCATTAGATAATAATGACCGAAAGACTGAAGATCGAAGATCCAAGGAGGTCTACCGACCACCACGAGTAGCACCTGTGGCTTATCCGGAAGCTAATCCGAAGTCCAAGCGCATGGCGCCAGCACCGGTAGCTTTGAGGGAGCACGTCTCTTTGGCTACGACGGCACCTCTACCGGAGTCGACGACGGGCCTGTCGAATACAGCCGCCAAATCATCCAACCGTGCCAAAGCTTTGGCGCGGATGAACGAGTACGAGGAGGCCAACATGACGCGGTTGTTCAGCACCAAGAAGGATGCCCGGCGACGCAGGAACGACGAGGCGGCCATCGCTCTCGGCATGGAAACCTCGGCCGCTAGCAAGAACCAGAAGCGCAAACTCGGCGCTCTCGAGGGCGAATTCGACGGCGTCCTCTCCGAGATCTCCAGGAAGTCTGACCGCTACTCCGATCATCTTGGCTCCGCTAAACCTGCCCATAAAAAACTCCTCTCTACCTCGAACTCCTCTGAGTCTGCCTTGTTTCCTCGTCTTTCTGGTGGCAATCGAAAGTTCAAGAAAAAGGGTGCCTTCGATAAGGCTCTCAAGAAAATTTCTCAATGATGAAAATGACTGTTCACTTGACCTCAATGCAATACCACTCTTCCTCTTTCATGGGTATAACAAATCTGTACAAAGCCTTTATTTTAATGCATTTTGCCGTTGCCCACGTTGATTCGGATCGAGGTTTGTGCAGCATGCTCACTGAGAAGACATGTAAAGTATCATCGTTATTCTTTCTGCAGAACTGTCCGCACATCTACCATTTGGGGCCAGGCAGCTCGCCCCATCACAGCCATACCTTATCAGAGAAATGGCAGCATAACGCTCAACGTGTGTGATAAGATAAATATTTCCAGAGGAAAAACATCGTCAGCCGGGTCCGCCACTGTTATTATGAAATACATGTGGCTTTTGCCACAGCCTAACCGAGATAGATTTGTCACTTTTTCCAAACACCCTTTTTCTTTGTTGGCTGACACAATATGTACCTTGCAAGAAAATCACCCTCTAGGGGTACTTGAAGGGGGCACATTTTTCAACCAGGTTCATGGTAGTGCCTTCACCAACTGGTGGCACTTGCTGGGAAGTGCCATGAAAACATCTGTATTGGGAAGTTTTAATGGCACTTCCCTACAAGTACCACCAGGTCATGGAGGTACTTGCTGGGAAATGGTGTGAAGCCTTCCCTGGTGTTCTGTTGTAAACCCATTGCTCTGCTTTGTCACTATGTACCACTAGGGTGTTCAAATCCAAGTGTGGATGATCTTGTTTAGGGTGTTCAAAGTTGATTTTTAAACTCAATTTTACATAAAATCATAAAATTTTCCAAGAACCCAAGAATTGTTTCTAGTGAAGGTTATCACCAATTTTAATCCGGTTGGTAATTTGGTCATGTTGGACTTCTGATTTTATCCAGAATGTGGTTTAAGAATCAACTTTGAACACCACTAATAAAATAAGGGTCTTCGACCTGCGACCCCCAGGAATTGATGCGCGACCCCCATTTTGCGGGGGGTGTTGCGGGGGTCGCCGGTCACAGTCGACAAGCGGTCCGCAGCTGGTCCTGACAACCAATTTTGGTTGTCAGGGCCTGCGTCGCGACGCCGCCATTACAAATGGGGGGTCGCTCCTTCAAAAAAGGATCGTCCCCCATCAAATGGGGGTCGCCGGGGGCCGCAGCCATTCCCCCGCTGCGGCCCCCGGGGGTCGCGGCAAAAAACAAACTTCTGGGTGGGGGTGGCCGACCCCTCCCCAGGCAAAACTCAGCAGGAACCAACCAGCC
>SMGU01004454.1:0-36672 GCA_004348175.1 Puccinia novopanici
CATACATCGTGCATGTCCATGTGATTGAGGGTATTGAGTGGCTGTATGGGTATGTTGTTGTATGTACTTGTTGTATGGGTTGTGTAAAGAGTGTGTTGTGTAAATGATAGTGGTGGTTGGTGATATGTACTGAAGGTGGCCAAGGAGGGGTGTAACTTCTGATCCAAAGGGTTTGAGATGTTGCCGTCCAAGGTGACCATAGGGTAAATTGAGCCTTAGAGTCCGTTTCTCCAATCAGATATGCTGATTTCTGGCCTGTAATATGAGAAAAGAGAGAAAAATAGAGAAAGAAAAGAGAAAAAGAATAAAAGAAATAATTTTTTAATTTTTAACATTTAAGAGTACCACAACGGGAAGGTTGATAATGTGAGAAATCCAAAGCCAGTGTTCTTGAAAGTGATGAGTTGATTTATTGAGAACAGCAATCTTGAGGCAGTGATATGTTGACTTAACTGAATATAAAGAGGAATGATCTTTGAAATAAAAAGTGTCTCTTCATGAATTTCTGGGGAACATAAAAGAAAGAAAATACAACTTATAAAGAGAGAATCATTGTCTTTCCCTCAGTACAAGCATAAGAAATGTTCATAATGAAGAAAGTTGAAATAAATGAAATAATAAAAGAGATAAAAGAGAGAAATGATGAAGTGTGTGTAGGAAATAAAAGACTAGTCCAAGTATTTTCTTACAGGCTGACATACACTACCTTTTAAAAAAATGAAAAAAATGGATGTGGTTTAGAAGTGTAATTTGGTTCTTCCACTATTCAATGAAAAAGGAAGCCACCAGTCTTGATGCCAAAACCAGGTAGGTTTCACTAGACCATCCAATACAATTGGGGGGAGTTTTCTTGTTGAGGGTGGTGCAGATTCAGGTGTATCATGAGTGGACCATCCATAAAATAGCCAAAAGGGAGAAGTCTTTGTCAATGCGGGCTTCTGCTTCTTCAGGATCATGTACACAGCAGCTTTAGTTTCTGGGTCCCACCTCCAAGCACCAGCTAGCTGTCTTTTGCTTGTCTTATTTGCTCTTCTCCATACTTGTTCTGCTGATGTCGCCCATCTGGTTTCTGCCAAACAGTAGTCAGTTGCTAGCAAATCATTTGTTGGAAAGCACAAGCCTTGATAGTCATTTTTAATGAGCTTCTGTAAGGTTTTGTGTTTCGAGATTGTGGTGCAGTTTGAAACATGGGAAGCAACTCGGGGCTTGATTTGGGTTCGAAGCAAAAATTTGCAAGCTTCTTGTTGATTGGTTGACTGTACTGTCCTCGCTGATTGAAGACTCAGTTGAGCATGCAATGGAACAGATCCAGAGGGGATCTTTCTGCTGGAGTATCTCTTTTGTTGTGTGGGTGGTACATGATTGGTATGCTAGACATCTACAGTGTTTATGAGATTTCGCATGACTTTGAATGCTTGACTTCGGAGCGTTTGAGGGTCTCGCCATGAGCCAGAATCCAATTTTGGCACCGGACAAGGTGATGGGCCAGAGACTTGGTGATGTTTTGTCTTCAGGCTTGCATTGCAAACTGTTTTCTGTGATTGAATTTCCTCTTGCTGGTTTGAAGGAGACTTTAGGACAGTTGATTCAAGAGCCTGGAGTTGCTGGCTCAAAGAAAGCATCTGCTGTCAAATTGATTTGATCTCTTCCAAGATTGACATGGCCATGATTGAAGAGAAAGAAAATAAATTCTTCCAAATGGATTAACAAATCCGAGAACAATGATGGTATCCCAATGCAACTGATGGTTCTAGCTAACCAAAAAAAAATAACGATAGTATTCCAATGCAATCGATGGTTTCAGCTAACCAAAAACTAGGATGTCGACCTTTGATGACTGAGTGCACTGGAAAAGTTTGAGAGGTTGATCCAAAACCGTGGTTGGTTGATATGAAGTCAGAGAATTGGAGAGGGAAAGGACAGATCTTCAGTGGTTTAAGTTGACCACAAACAAAATTGTGAAACAGATGGTTTGCCAATGACCAAAAACAAAGTGACAGTTATTAGGGGGGTTGACGTAGGGCAATTTCATGCAGATTTCATAAAAACCCTCTGCTTGCTTGCATAAAATTATAAGGTATGCTCGTGGCACTTTCCCATGATGATTTAAGGCCAAACTCTATTTTGGCATCAGTTCAAAGCTTGCTTGCCACCATAAATTTAACTGCGAGCAAGCAGCTACGTGAACCGGGCTATTTGAATTATGGATCAAAAACTTGCAAAAAAAATTGTTTGAACTTGAGATGAGTGTCAATTTCCTTCTGCACAGGGCTACTCCAGGTGTGCAGGTAGAAGGGGGTGGTTGCCAATTGTCAGCCTTTGAGTAGGTTCAAGCTGTTAACCCAGAGCGTGAGGTCCTAAAACGGGAAGTTTGATGATGTGAGAAATACAAAGCCAGTGTTCTTGACAGTGATGAGTTGATTAATGGAGAACAGCAATCTTGAGGCAGTGATATGTTGATTTAACTGCATATAAAGAGGAATGATCTTTGAAATAAAAAGCATCTCTTCATGAATTTCTGGGGAACATAGAAACAAGAAAATACAACTTATAAATAGAGACTAATTGTCTTTCCCTCAGTACAAGCATAAGAAATGTTAATAATGAAAGTTGAAATAAATGAGATGATAAAAGAGAGAAAAGAGAGAAATGATGAAGTCTGTGTAGGAAATACAAGACTAGTCAAAGTATTTTCTTACAGGCTGACAGAAACCAGTCTATAACCAACCAACCACAATTGAAACAGCCGAAATTCCAAATCTACTTGAGCTGGACATTTTTGACCTAGAAGATTGCAGGAAATCACTCATTGTATTCCTGGACCAAAAAATGGAACATAAGCATGTGGTGATTGACATCCCTAGCAAGGAAGGCCAAACAATTCCAAGGAACCCAATAAAGACTTTACCAAATGGGGTGTTTAAGACCAATCTGGCTACCATAGGCTTCACTACAAAAAATAGGAACAACGATGAATTCACTCAGTGTAAATCCCCCTCCTTGTGGGGTTCACACTGGTGTCACAGATGGTACAATAGACTTAAGCTGATTCCCATTCCTCACCTAGACAGCAGAGATCTCTTCTCTCCCGTCTAGGTAAGCACCTCCCCTTCCCTCTCCTTTCTGTTTCACTTCTTATTCCTCCTTTCTCAGAACCATGTTAGTCATTGTTGTATTTACCAAGAGATCTCTTCTCTCCTGTCTAGTTGCAATTCACCCCAAATTTGTTCTAGAAATCCTCAACTGTGCCTGTCTCCTGCTCCTGAAGATCAATTGAGGGACTCAACCCTTACACTCAGATATTTTGAAATGGTTTTAGGATGTCCTTTCAACAGGGATTGTGTCAAAGCTGGCAGGAAGGCTCATTATAGTGTATGACCAAATACAAAACAGTGGCCAAGAAAGTCCGACTAGTCAATCAGCCTATTCCTCAACTCCTCAACCCACCACTACAGAGACTTCCACTTTCCAGAGATCCTTACAAGACACCACTTAAACCTTATCCTCCCAATTTTAAACCAACAACAAAGGTTACTGAAGATAGGCTGAAAGTAGTCAATTTTGGTCTGGACGGATAGCTGTCACCTGAAGAAGTAAACTGTTCAAACACATAATTGTTTTACAAGAAAAGGCATTGGCATTCAGTACTGAAGTGTCAGCCACAGAGGTAATATCAGCATACCTGAAATTACCGAAGTAGCTAAAATCCTTAATTATTATTAATTATAATTAATTATTGTCTTCATTTCATATTTATTTAGTCTTATTATATTAGAAATAATACATTAATATTATTCCTAATATAATATATATTACACTACAAATTATTTTGCATTCACCCCAAGGAATATTTGAATTTTTTTTGGTGCAAAATATAATATTTCCTTTCAATTAATGAGGCTGTTTTGACATTAGAAGCCTTGTAAAATGTGAGCATTGAAAACCAACAATAGCTCCAATATGAATTTAAATCATATCAGAATCCTACATGGGAACTTTAATTATAATCAGAACTGGAACATGTTCCATGGAGATTTTTTTTTTCAAAATTTTACTTTTAATATTTCCACAGCAAACTGTCTTGAACAACATTTCACTCAAGAAGAAAAAAAAAAAAAAAGAATCAAGAGGATACAGAAAATTTCCACTTGTTTCATTTTCCCTCTCAAAGTTTTTTTTTCCTCCTTCAATTAATGTAGAATCAATCTCAATCATAATTACACAACAGAAGGAAGCAAATTATATACAGAAATGAAGTGATCTTTATACAGGAATTTTAAAAAGGAAAAGCCCGACATCATCTCGAGAATCTTTCAGCAGTGGCCGTGTTATGAGATACATGTGAATTGGAAAAAAAACACCTGACGCTAGCGAGCATGACAGTCCGCACCGAGTATACTTGAGAGAAACTCAAGCAACGCGGTGGTGTTTGTGGCTCCCACTGGGAGGTTCCAAACCTTCATCAGATGCTCGTTTGTTGGAAGGACTGGGTGACCCGATAAATTCAGCCAGGCTGTTAACAAACGAGTCGAGATCGCTTCTGGGATAGGGCGTGGCGGCCCTAACCCCCTGGACGGGAGAGTCTGAAATCACAAAATTGGGTTAACCGACAGTCAATTTAGATTGGCATGAGTTGCAATTGTCAGCTCTTGTACGTACCTCTTTGTCTAGAACGTGGCGGGGAATCCCCTGGAGATTCGAGAGGCGCAGGATAAATCGCAGCCTTCAAAGCTTGTATCAAATCGCCTATGTTTCTGCCCATGGAAACAGGTGAGGTTTCCGTGTAGGAGGCTGATGGTTCGGAGAAGATATCCATCGGTCAATATTTTGCCATGAAGTGGGAGTGATGAAGGCTTACTTTCTTGTCTGGCAGTTGGATGGCCAGTAGTTTCCACTCGGTCGTTCCCCATCTGCGACTCGCCATTTTCCGTTAAGACTCCGAAATGTTTCATTAATGAAACCATACTTAGAACGTGACGAATATTTTTGTCGATCTGGTGAATGTTGGGATGACGCGTAAGAGATTGATATACTTCTGATTGGAATCGCTCGTCTTCTAAGAATATCTTGTCGCCGAGAGTGTCTATAACATCTTTAAAC
Source organism: Puccinia novopanici (assembly GCA_004348175.1). NCBI lineage: Eukaryota > Fungi > Basidiomycota > Pucciniomycetes > Pucciniales > Pucciniaceae > Puccinia > Puccinia novopanici. The sequence goes on from SMGU01004454.1 coordinate 5,101, forward strand.
AACATCACTTGATCCCCTCGATGCTTAACGAGTTTCACTCGATATTCCGCTACTAATGAAGCTCTCTCCTCATTGGTGAAAGCTTCTGATCTAACAGCCACCAAGGCTGCATTGAGTTGGTTGTGTAACCCTTCGAGAAGTAGGCCCAGTCGATTGGTTGGAGACCCTGCCTCCGCATTGAGCCCTGAATCGTCTCGACTATCACTAGAATTCGAGCCGGGAGTCGAGCTCGCTCCGCGCTCGGATGAGACATTACTTTGCTCTTCCAAAGCATCAGAGGCAGCTTTGAGGATTTCCTCGATCTGGGTGATTCTTGAGTCGAAGCCAACGATGTGACCTAGAACAGTTAATAACGTTTGAACGTTATTCAAAATCAATCTGTGAAACACCATGCCAAAGTGTTCAATTATGTACTTACTATGCAAATCGTAGCTTCCAAAGTAATCAGCAAGATCCCGAAATGGTTTCAGAAGGGCCTCTAAATCAGCCACACGCTGCTCGAGTGAGTTTTCCTGATGTGAGACAACACGGGCAGCAGCTGCAGATCATAACAGAGACACGAGGCATCAACACACAGCGACCAAATGTTGTTGGATAGTTTCGAAGAAGCTTTACTAACTCGGTTTTTCGCGATGGCCTGGTGTAGGCGTCCCGTCCTCGGACTCATCATCTAGCCTTGAGGGATCATGGGCTAAGTTCTCGGATTCGGAGGCTGGGCTGGGGGAGTCACGAGTGGAGTTCCCGGGCTCGGGAACTGGCACTTGGGGCAGAGGGGACTGCCCGGGAATTAGCGCGTCGGCCACGGGGGATTGCGCCTCGGAATCCGGCGTGACGACGCGCGTAGACCAGTCCGAATCACTCATCTCCACTGATGGAAGCTGGAGGTGCATGGATAAAAGACGGAGGATGGATTGAAGGACGTGGGAATGAGAATATATATATAGAGGCCCGACTTGGTCTAGTATAGGTAGGAAAGTTTTTATTTATCGGCGGATGTAGGGAGGTGAGGTAGGAGGAAGTAGCTAGCTGGGGATGGAATAGATTCGGGAGCCAAATGGCCTGGTAACTGATATTTCAATCAGTTTCGGGCTGCAAATGCCACTGGGAGGCCTGATAAAGACGCAGATGATAGGGAAGGCAGGACTAGTGGGGCAAGTAAGCAAGTGCCAAGTTTGGGTTGGTGGAGGTGGGAAGACACGTAGCAATAATGGCAGAGTGAGATAGCTCAATATATGATGAATGGCCTCCCGGTGCAATCCAACATTCCAACCAGAACACTTGTTCCCAAAGGACGCCTAAGGCCTCACGTGCCCTAAAGCTTGCTTTCATGGAAATGCAAAGTGCCCATTTTGCAATCCTTTGGTCTGTGTCTGGAGCTAGTCACAATGGATGATAGGGGTGGTTAAGATGAATTCCTGGATGAATCGGAATCCAAAGGAGGAAGCAGTGGACGAGTCTCACAAAGAATACACGTGAGGCCTCACGCGCCAGTAGTCTTGCCAGTCGTCGATATGCAAAAAGAAATCATTCCCTTTTCTTGAGAAAAGGGAATGATTTCATTTTGCATCCAATCTCGATTCTGATCTTCTAGAACATGTTAGGAGATGCCAGTGGGCCTCCCGCGGCCTAGTAAGATTATGCTATGGAATTAATGCGTACGTGTTTGTTGTACTACGGTTTACAGAGAGATTGGAAGTTTACCACTGGGCCAGGAGCTAAGAAGATGAGTGTTACTACTTCGAAGCTAAGCTTTGTTTAGCGTACTCAATGTTTGTTTGTGTCGGTAATACTAACCACAAGAGATGTACGTTACCACCCGGCAAAGGTGATAAGGAGGGTGAGGGGGGGAGTGTGACATTCACAGGTAGAAAAATTGGGTTGGGTGTCCAACTAGATCACGCGCTTGCCTGGTGGATGGCGTGTTTGCTTCTGGTTCACAAAACCATCATGGGATCCTGCAAGATCGGGAGAGACACTATGAGAAAATGGGGAAACGGGCCATGGATTTTTTCGTATATGAAATGAGGTGGGCCCAAAAACCAAGTCCTCCTGGAGGTTGCGAGGAGGGCTTGATTCGAACAGTCTGCTGGTGTCCCGCTGGGACACAAGCATAGGCTGTGTGGCCTGCCGGTGGGTTGTTACAGAACCCCTTCCGGAGGTGGATGGAGAGCCCCGAAGTAAGTATGTTTGATCATCTCGGACAAAGATGATCAAAAATTAAAGCTGAAGGGAGAGCATCATTGTGTACGCGCAATAAATAATAAAATTGGAGGAAACAACGGTTCAAAAGGTGGCTATTGTTAACACATATGTTGATTCAGACATAAGGCTAATTCAGGAAATAGTGGCTAGAGGCCCCTTTTATCGGCGATCTACGCATACAAGAGCAACCGTCGATGTGTTTAAATTCGGAGTCAGCTCACCCGGTGAGTACTCAACCCATGCACAATGTGCCACGACGTCGTTGATATTAACCACGAAATTTGGGTCCGCATCATCAGCTTGTAATCGCAAGGTAGCTTGCACATGAGGATTACTTATCCGAATAAATGGGTCTTGATTGGAATGCGGGAGGGGAGGAAGGCTCTTGACTATCAACCAAGTATCAGTCAGCCGTTCGCTCGCGCGGGACTTTCGATGATGTGTAAAAATTGCCTCAATACGCGAAAAATGAACCGGAGCCGGCAAATCGGGCTGGAGGGAGATGATACTATTTTTGGGGTTAGACTGCCACGTGGAAAAGGTGACACCATTGTGACAGTAATTGCGATGATTTTGGCATCGAGTGGACAAGGGCGTGGTAAGTTTCTGTTGGGAGACATTGAGTTGCGTCCAAAGACTAGGGAGAGTCCAGCGGGGATGGTCTTCTTTGGCATTGAGGAGGTCAAGTAGCAACTGGGCTTCAATATTGGTCAGGAAGTCTGTATGAGAACCATGATCCGTAGTTCGGGGTTTCTTAGGTGCGGGGTCATATAGTGCCTTAAGTTGGGGGATATATGGCTGCAAGGGCTGGGGGAAGTGTTCGGTACCAGCTAATAGAGCCCGCAAGTTTCCAGCGCGACAGAATTGTCGCAAAAAGGTTATTTCTAATTCCCCTGTTAAGTAGTAAGTTAGGTCAGATAGCATGTCGACTGGAAAGGACATGTCGTCAACTTGCCTATGCGATTGTTATGGGTTGATTGCAAAATTTGTCCCATCAGTCTTTCCATCGGGAATGACCACCATGCCCTAACAGGGCCAAAATTGGAAAGGCACTGTCCCAGGTGCATAGATAAATGATGATTTGGTGCCAAGGGACAGTCGGGAAACATAATCAGGGAGCTCGATAGGTACTGATTCATTTGATGAAGATACAAAGAAATGCGATCCTGCGATGTTGAGCGTTTCAAAGCCAAGTTCACCGCTGCAACAAGATGGCTGAAGTTTTGTAACAGAGATACTTGCACTCGATGAGGGCCTCCCCATATTTTGACTAGAGCCAGTGGCAACTGGACGAGGAAAAGCGTGCGCCATTCGTCGGCCTTCAGTTTCCCGTGGGATGCCTTGCCTAAAACAGGCACGCCGCCTTTGATCCACGAGGGGATGTGAATACGCGGCAGTAGAGCATTTATTTTCTGCAACATACTCGAGTCAAAAATAATTGAGGCGCCGTCCGTGGGGGCCATCCAAATTCCATCCCAGCCGCGGCCTTCCGCAACATCAAAATCAAAATCTTCCGGCGACGTGTTAGACCCAAATTCTTCGGCAAAGAAAGGAACACCAATATTTGGATCGTCAGAAGCCAGGTTCTTCTCGGGCTCATCACTGCCGAAAATAAATTCTTGCGGGTCGAAATTTATTACTAGCTTCTCCAAGGCTTTTCCCTCTTCTTTAGGTACCTTGAGCGGTTTATCATCTGGATTCACACTTTTGGCGGAAATACCCCAAAAGCGGGTGCAGTGCCATTTCAGCAAACCCAGGAGTAGATTGTGCATCGCGTCAACGCACTGGAAGTCGACCGGTTTCCAATAAGGAAGCTCAGTGAGTACAGAGTAACGGATCCCCTGATCTGTGAATATCTTGTCCCTTTCTTTGGAGGTGGCGGCATCCCGGGATGCATGGGCCCAGAGGACGTGATTTTCAGAGGTTCGAGGCTTCCACGTCGAGATGTCAAGGTTGTTGATGTCGTCTTTGCTGGTATGGCAGAAGGAGCACATATACTTATTTGACGAGTGGCCAGCAAATCCAAGCGCTCGGCGAAGAGCAGGTAGGTCTGCAAAACAGGGCAGGAGGGCAGCAAAGACGCGACGGCCCTTGGGGTGGCGGGGGGTAGCAGACAATAGTAGTCCACTAGTCCATAAGGTTTTAAGCTGTTGGACAAGCGGGTTGAGGATCCAGTTGGTTTGGGTGAGGCTAGGCTCCTTAGGCCCGGGTGCAATGCCGACGAGGTAAAGGTTTTCAGGGAGGAACCGGACGTCGTACGGGAGGCTGAGACAGACAAGGACAATGAAGGTGATTGAAGCATGTTTTCCTGCTTGTTTGTTGCCATATGGGTTGATTGCGTCGATGAACAGCCCGAAAACAAGGTTTCCAGATTGGGCAGTGAATGGAGACCCATCTGGACCCTTGAATTCTTTCCATAAAGGAGATTGTTGGATATCGCAAACTTCACCGGTGGGACTAGCGTGTGGTGAGGGCACAGATTGCTCTAGAAGGTCCTCAATCCCATCCCGTGAGAATAATCGCGCGATCCAGTCGGCCAGTTTTTGGAACCCAAAAAGCCGAATTGGGACGTGAGCGCCTCCACGCGTACGAAAGAGTGGTTGGCCACAAGCTTGAGACGGGAGATTTTGGGATGGGTCATTGGAAGAGAGGGTATGTTTTTCGTCTGGCACATCTGCGAGGGAAGTTTTTTGGTGGGTGCAGAACGGGGAGGTTTCGTCCAAACCATACGTTGCAAAGCATTTAGAGCAGCAGTTTAGGTATACAATGGCTGGGTCAAGCCGCAGCCATTTCATGACACTGGGAATAGTACTGGGCAATTTTGCCAACTGTTGCTGGCTAGTCATAGGCAAAGGGCTATGCGCACGTGGGAGAGTGAGGCCATGGACCAGGGTAATCTCCACCAAGTCGTGCAAGCTTTGTAAATGCCATCCACTCAAAAGATGGGAGGAGGGGTGGAAGACGGAGTGAATGGCGGCAACAAGAATAAGGAATGTGAATGTTGGAGGGGTGGATTGGAAAAGAGATCTGGCCAGGGACGCTATATATGATTTGCGCGCGAAATGTAGGGCAATCTGACTGGTGAGCAAGTACGACCAGGTGACATGGAGTGCCAAGGTGGACTAACCAGTGTCATAAACCTCGGGTGGGGCAGGCGCATTAGGTGGTGGTCTGTCGCCGAGGTGTGTACTTTCGAGGTTTTGTGCAAGTCCTGCGATTACAGAGTCAATTGCTGTTTGAACTATTAATTGGATGGCGGTCGGTGGCGGGGGGGGGAGGGCAGGGGCAACACAAAAACACCTATGTAAGTGCTCCCGGATGAAACCATCATAATCAGGCAACACAGAAAATCACCGTCCGGTGCTTGGCAATCGGCGGTCTGGCTGCAAGAATCTGTCAGAGATGTAACATCAAGAAATACCAACAACACTAAGCCACGCGCAACTTCACCGATATTTTCTATTATGTATAACAATCAACAAACCTGAATTTGGAAGCACCGCCGGCTGCGTCCCTGCGACCCTATCCGGGGTCTCCGCAAGCAGTTGATCGGCCACACGATGACGTGCTGCAGTGCGAGGGTCAACTACATGCCCTGGTTGCCAACCGGCGTGGTCGTCCAGGTACCGCTTTGTGCCACAGCTATGACTAACACAGGTGCACACGGTACGAGGTCTGGCCTTCTGCGCAATCGGCATCGCGTTTGGGTTGAATGGCCGGGATTTCAGTGTCGCGAAAGGTTAGAGAGTATGGAACTGGGGAATGTTTGGCGGGCAGCCCAACAGGAGGAAGTGGGGCTGGCAATGTGATTTTGTGCCCCGCTCAACCCCTGGACAGCCATGGTCATCATTGAGGCGGATAACATCGGTCGCCGGGCGATGTGGCAATGCAGGCCGCGCAGATCTCATTTGGTTACGTCAAGTCACCCCATTTTGACAGTCACAGATTGGAAAGATGGCTTGAACGCGCTGCGTGCGCCACTGCATCGCCTGCATTGGTGGCGACTAGAACCATTCGAGAAAAGAACACATTGTTGACTATATACACATGAGACCCGACACATTGTTGACTATATACACATGAGACCCGGAACTTTTGAGGAAGGGGACGGCAGCCTGACCGATTCTAAAAGGCTGGGGAACTGACAGGCGCAAGTGTTTACCTTGGAACACCAAATGGAAAAGGTGACAACAACAAGCGGAGATAATACGATAAAGAACACACAAAAAAAAAAAAAGAAAACAGGGGGAAGGGGCACCAAAGAAGGTAAGGCCCACCGCGAGCAACCCAAGTTAACCCATATTGATTTTCCCGGACCGCAGGTCGCATTAAATGCAGCGTCTTTTTGCAGGTCGCAAAAGCTCGCTTTCAAGGGTTGATTGAGTTTCGCAGGTTGAAGAGCTGCTGGTGGGGGGGCCTCTGAACAGATGATCGGATGGAACTCGCGAGCCAGAGGCTTCCGGTGGGGCTGCCGGCATGTCACCATTCATGGGCGGCGAGCCGGCAGGCGCAGAGCCAGGGCTGTTATCCGGGACGATTTCCGGCTGGGTTTGAAGAATGAGATCGAGGAGCGCGGCCTCACGGATTTGGGTGTTGCGGGTTTTTGAGATCTCGGCTTTCATCTGACTGATGGCGGCATTTGACGAAAGTGCATCGGCCACTTTCTGGTGAAAGCTCTCATCATCCATAAGGTTGTTTGGTCCCAGCTGGTTGATGATCTCTTTCGTGATACGAACCTCATGCTCATGCAACTCAGCCATTTTGACATAGTAGCTGGCGTCAGTGGCTTCGAGGGGGTTCTTCAACAAGAAAGCCGTCTCGTGAGGCGTGAAACCTCCGAAGACGTCCGAATGCTCGATAATGGTGGCCATGACTCTTTGGAAGACCTCGCCGTGAAGTTTTTCACGGAAGCGCATTAAGTGCGTCGCTCTCTGCAAACCGCTTGGGCGAGGGGGCTCTGCCCCCGCTGCACCCTCACCGGCATCTGTTTGAGCGCTAACAGTCGCAGGGGGGTCAACGGAAGCCGCAGTTGTGGGATTTTCGTTGGCCGCCGCATTCATGTGATCCACGCAATCAGCGATATTATTGACCCGGCGCTCCAGGATGTCGAGTCGGGAATGAGCCGTGCCTCTAAGGATGACCTCGGCTGTAAGGATGGGCGCGGTGTGTGCAACCCAATCCACACAGACAAGATGGCGTTTGAGGCAGAGGGGGGGATCACACGGAGGCAGTCATTAGTACTTATTTCTAATGGCATGAAGATGACTGGAGGGGGGCGGACGCACGAGCTAAGTATCTCTCAGACCCAACATAGTGGAAGTCGTCAATATCCATGTCGGAGAGGGAAGCCGCTGAAAATGTGGAGAAGTTTTTGGGAACAAGTAGGTATTTTCTTTCTTTTCGTTGCAAAGGTAGCGATGGTAGCGGGATGGGCAGCATGAACCAAAATGAGGTGTTACAAGAGCAGAAAAAGCCAGCCCGCCGAAGCTGCTGCAAGACACTGTGTCACCAGAGGGATATCCCCGCCACGTAATGACGCTGGATGATCGAGGCTTTGCAAAGTTCCACGCGTATGAATAGCCAGAAGAACTTCCAGAGAAAAGGGAAAACAATCACGGCTGCTTTGACTTGGAAAGCTTGTAGTCACTACGAAGATGCAAAACTGGCGTATCACTGGATCAAAGGGCGTCCACATCTGGGGGCATGCAGCCTCAATACAATCTTTACTGGGTAGATCCTCAAGAGCCCGATGGAATCAGGAGCTAAGCAGCCAGTCTCAAGACCCGGATGGCATAGTTGCAGATCCTATTCCACAGCTATGCATGTTAGCTTTGGGTTTCGCAAATACATATCACGCGTTGGGTGGAGCTCTGGAGCCAGTCCCGGCACATCTTGCCAATGCCAAGGGAACCGAAGGTAGACTAGCACTAATCTAGTGTCCCAAGGCCGAAGGTAGTTAACAAAGATTCTTCTGAGAAAGTGTCCGTCAAGCGAAGTACAGCGGGGCGCCTCCATGACCCATTCTGCGCGTCCACGCCCCTTCACCAAGACATCAAGGATGCGCAAAAAGCAACCAACCTGGCCTTGCCCGTCTGCTTGCGCATCCCATCAGCAAAGCTATGCTAAAAACTCCCAACGATCTGTATGGATAGACATTGCACCCCAAGTGTGTTCCTTTGGCGTTTTTGGGACCGCATAGCCGGCAAGATCCAATACGCGCCTACTTACCAGGGGCTCATTTTTTTCTTTCCTTTTAGTTATGAGCGGGGCCAAACCAGTGAAGGCGCTCCTGTTTTCATCCACAAGCAGCAAGCTGGTGGGACATACCACTCTTACTAGCTAGGCCAGAGGGCATTCACATTTCGTGGCTGCACCAACAGTTAACACGACTTGTATCGGATCCTCCTGATTTCCCCTCCACCCTCTTTTCCTGCGCAGCTCCCTCACACATCCCACCATCCCAATCCCATTTCCAGTTCTTGGCCAACTTTACTTCGTCCACCCTTGCCGTTGTTTGACCGCTTCCCTAAGCTCTTCCCCTCCCAACATGCCAAGTGCCCCACAGTCCCAAGGTGCTAGGCCAGCTTCCCGCCCCAAGCATCCCAGCCACCTCCCCCCCCTTGGCTCGCAACGCATTTTGAATTCCGTTTCCGTGCGCGCCAGATCGACTGAGCTCCCCCCGGCAGACGCGCCTGCAGCACTTCCAGCCTTGTTGCCAGCTCCCATCCCTTTTGAAGACTGTGCAGGCGAAATTGTGGATGATCTTGTCTCGTCCCCCAGTCCTCCTGCCTCGGAGGCTGCTGAACCGCCCAGTGCACATGAACATGCTTTGATTTTATTGATCGAGAACATCCCCCCCACTCTCAAGTTTTGTGTGACCCGCACCCTCAATGTGAAACAAAAGCCCTGCACCAAGGAAAATCTCAAAAAAATTGTCGACTACTTCCTGCCCGGAACCAAACTCCCCCCGCGCCACACTAAAGGATTCTTGGTCAAACTGTTCAAGGCCAAAATTGAGCCGACAATCTTCTGGTATCTCGACGGAAAAAACCACTCGGATGAGGAGAACGGTAGTGATTCCGATGACTCCATGGGAGTCCCGATTGACATTGATTTGTCTGGACTCAATCCCAACAATGCCAGCATTACCGTCGACATGATCATTGAAATGATGACTCAGCTCCGCCCCAAGGTCAAAATCCCGGACACTATGTCGAAGCGAGCGGCTATTGGCCTCTTTCATGATTACCTTATGCCTCCCCCGCCAGGTGGCTATCCCCGCCCATTTACGACCCTCCCCACCGTTATCCCAGCCCCTTATCACCAGTACTTGACTCGCGATGAACTTCGATACGCCCTCCAACACTATTGTCCACACATATTTGTGTCGCTCGTCCAGCCCAAAGATGCCCTTCTCGCCGTCTACGAAAAATTCATCCAAGGACAGCTCCCGGAAACCGCCATCTACGAAGGTGTTCATTACCACATCTGTGTCCCTTCACACCCCGCCAAACACGCGAACGATTCTCAAGATATCCACGCTCAGTGAAGACTCCACACCTCTGCCCCGCCATTCCTCCTTTGGATCCGCCCTTGTCGTATTCCTTTTTTTCCTTGCTTAAAATCACCAAATTGTATACAGCCTCCCTAAATTCCGCCAAAAAAAAAACCAAAAAACCAAAAAAAAACACCATCTTTCACCCAGTCCCCTCCCCCCATCTCTTATGTTTCATTGCGCCTGTGCCTCTTCCCAAGATTGTCCACCTTTGGCAGCTCTCGAGCGCAGCCCCTCTGATGGCCTCCAGTTGTACATAGCTCGTTAAAGATTTTTGCCTAGCTAAATTGTTGTGCAGAGCTCCCAACAATTATGAGCTTCGAAATGAATGTTCATTGTCCGGCTCCTCACCACCATGCACCTCAACATGCACACGGTCTCGGTTGCTTTTCAGCGCAGCCCTGCGCGCCCCCAAATCAACCCCAACAAGGGTCTTGGAGAGTCGCTCACCTGCCGGTGATTTGTCTATAATCGCATACCCTCCAGGATCAATGTCCAAGCCATGCCTGAGCTTGCGCAGCCGCCATTATAAAGGGCATTTTATCCTTGAGCACGCAGCCCTCGCTGTTCTGGAAAGTGGTAGGCTCAAGGAACCGATTAGTACTAAGGGTTTGATTGCATTTGAGTTCCTTTGTTGCAGAAGTCCAACGCGCTATTCATTCTGTGCGCCTTGCGTAGTCCACAAACGTCTTCTTTGCGTCTTGCGTAGTCCACAAACGTCAACTTACAGCCAGACAACGCGCTGCTGCCGACTTCTCCCCAATTTCTACCTCCCCAAGTTAACTTTTTTCGCCCTTTTTCCCTCCCAGCATCGTCAACTCCACACATTATCTTCTGCTCTCCGTGCATTCGCCCGCCCCCCTTTCTTCATCATGGCTCCTCGACGGAGCGCGAGAGTCAAAGCCATGGACCAAACAAAGCCACCCCCACCAACTACATTAAGTAAAAGAAAGCGCCAGCTTCCCGCCATTGAGGATCATGACAGCTCCGAAGCCGGTTCAAGCTTTAGTCAGACCATTCCTGCAACTCCCAAACGACGTCGGTATGCCGAATCCAGCGAGTCTGATGACCACTTCGATCAAATCGTCTCCAGTAGTGATCCTATCTCTGGTCCCGCATCTGAACCGAGAGCTTCGCGTAGATCTAAGGGGAAAGGGACTCGCCAATCGGGCAAGAATGGCCGCAAGAAGCCTGCGACGAAACGGACCCAAAAAAGCACGAAGAACTCTACCCGCCCCCAGAACCCGGGCGGCCGCCCGTTTGACCCTTCGCGTCCGATCCCAGGCCTTCGAGCGGGCCAGTTTCCATTCTCAGACGTTTCTCTTGACGAACTGCGAGCTACCGTTAACCAACTCGGTATCCCTAACGCTTATTCTAAACAAAAAGAGGAGTTGATCAGCCTTTGCAAGGCTTATGCGCCCCTTAGTGAGCTTCCTCAGCTCATGTGTACCAATTCAGCTGTTGAGTTGTGACGGTGGTTTTTTTGTTTTGTTTTTTTCTCGCTACAGTTAAAAGAATGCCCAGTTCAACCTCTGCAGGCCCTTCTACTAGTCAGCAGACAATTGGCGGCCCTTCTGATCAGGCTGGGGGACCTAACAACACCCATTTGAACATCAGCGCTTCAAATGATCGCACTTCGACCCCCCCGCGAAGCCGTGAAGCCAGTGAAGCCTCTGGTGATGAAGCGTCCGATCGCACTTTGGCTGGGGCACAATCTATTCTCCAGACCACTCCAGCACTCAATTCAGGGGGCCCAGGACACGAGGCGACCGATCGCGCGCAAGCGGCTTCTTCAGACGTGACTCCACCACGCCATGATGGCCAGCACAACTTCGACAGAACTACGGGGACCGACAGGATATGTCAAGACCTCATGACCTCAAGCCCCTGTAAAGGGGCTAGGAAAAATCAACAGTGAGCTCGAGCTTTGATGTTCAATTAGTTTCCCTCTGCCCCGACAACACTGACCCTATTAAAATTATGTATCGTCGTATCCATTTAAATACATATCCCTACCTTCCAACAGCCATCCGACTCCCCCGTCCGCAAATCCAGAGACTCTGCCCGGGCTGACGCCCGATTCCCCCCCCACAGATGCGGAGATAGAGCAGAAGTGAGTGGCTTCCGTATTATAAATTGTATGATCCAGAGCTATCACGCCTGTGGAAAGACTTCTCACTTCATCTTTCTGTATGCTTTCGGTTATCACCTAAGTCTGCCAATATCTCCCGCCGGGAATCAACCCGTTCCTGCTGCCGCTGCGAATTTTTTTTCCAAGGTTTTTCATACTATCTCGCGTGACATCGATAAATTGAAGAAGGATCAACACAAGATATTGGGTCTCCTCGAGACTGAGGCTTCTAAAACCTCGGCGCTACAAGTCGATCTGAATACAACCCTTCAAAATCAACGTGATATTGGCGAAAAACTCGAAGGCTTCTGGGCAGATAGCCAAGCCAGTCAAGAACGGGAAGGAGCAAGTAGCTCCACGCGTGGCAAGAAATCCGCCTCAAAGCCTGATGCTCCATTGCCCCGTCGATCTGGGAGACTTGGCGTAGGTACCCTGGAGCTGATTGCCTACCTCTTACGGTCGAGGTGACCTTTTTTCTCTGTGTTTTTTTTTTTTTCAGGAATTGGTTCGGCACCATATGTCGGCTCTTTTAGGTCAGAAGCCTGGCCGCGACAGCCGATGCCCACCGTCTCCTCCAACTTCAGAAGAGCAAGACCGCTGGCTAGGGTCACATGACTCCGACGATGGAGAAAGCTCCCAAGATGTAAGTATGAACAGTAATGAAGCGTCAGACGAACCACCAGATCCCCACTTTCCGTACCCTGGGGGGCCGGGACACCCAGATGCTTCTCCTCAGGAACTGGAAATCATGTACAACATGATGTCAGCCAAGAAGATGAAACGCTTCAGGCCCAACCTTGGCGCTGGTATCTCTGCCCCAGTAAATCAATTTTGCTGGGAGCTGGCGCGAGACATCTTTCTGGAATTGGTGAAGTCAAACGAGTACACTGGATTACAACCCGAGGAGGAAACCCCTGAAGTTGTGTTACGAGCAATCAAAGGTTATGCTAAAGATCGTTTGATGCGCCAGTACGTTACCGTGAAGTTCCTGTTTCTACGACGACTAATCAAAACTATACTGATTCTCGAGAAAAAACAGATATCGAGAGAAAAAATTATGGCCGAGAGAACATCAATCCGATCAATCCTCAAAACAACTCAAAAGTTCACGAAGAACTACCGTACGCCATAAAACTTTTCATCCATTCTTCTGTGGTAGGTACAACCACTGATGGGTTTGATTTGGGTACCATCCACTCTCCAGCTGAAGCATGCTCGAAAAACAACTGCTGCAGAGATAGGTGGCTTGAAAGCCTTCATACCTATCATAGAGCAGTTTTGCAGCGACGACGAGACCGACAACGAAGTTGCGGCCGAATTGCTTGACTCAAACCCTCGACAGAAGTTCTGTAAAGTAAGAAAATTACCATGGCGCAGCGACGAGGTGGAACGGGCACTACTGCTATTGGATTCTCACAGAGAAAATCAATTGCAAGGCGCTGTTCTTGGGCGCAAAGGTAATAAGCCGCGAGTACGTCGCCGCACAGAACCGCGTAAGGTCAGTTCGATAGCACCTCCCAAAGGGTTTGCCAGGGACTGCTACGACTCGTCCTGGCTACAAAGACAAAGTGCAATTGCGGTTGCGGCTTTGAATCTTCCTGACGGGAGTCAAGAAGTCATGCCACCAATCTTGGAAACGATATCGAGACACATTAACTAGTCCGAACAAACCTCGCGTTTCCTCACCTTGGGAATCCTGTACATAATTCACCTATCGTGTACATAATTCACCTAATTTTTGCTTGTAAACTAGCCTTAATATATAGAGCTCCCGTTTCGTCACATTGGGAATCCTGTACATAATTCACTAATTCACCTAGCCTAAATAGAGCTCAGTAGAGCTCGCGTTTCCTCACATTGGGAATCCTGTATATATCTCGCCTATTTTTTTCCTTGTAAACTAGCCTGAACAAAGCTCGTGTTTCCTTAAATTGCGACACCTGTACATGAATCCCTTCTTATTTGGTTGGATTTGCATAGTTGATTTTAAATTGGGGCTGGTTGTGACCAACCATGGCTAAATAGACTAAGTAATTTAAAGAAAAAGGGATGGTTTCAGAAAGGAACATAGGCAATATGTTCTATTAAATTATATTATTCCACTGCTATGATTCAGAATTTTGGCAAAATAGTTTGAAAAATATTTTTTTCATGAATGTGGGAAGTATTAATCTGTAATGAAGTTTTTACCATCCTAGTGTGGGTTCTGGATGAGATTTTTTCATAGAAATTGAGCTGAATATTTTTGAATTCTATATCACATTTTGTGGCCATTGGGGTTTCAATGAATATGATTATTGAATATTTTAAGAAGATGATTATGTCAAAAAAATCATCCTTTTTATGAGAGAAAATATTAGAATTTGTCCCATAAAAATTTGTAAATTTCCTTGGGGTGAATGCAAAATGTTTAGTAGTGATTATGTAGAACAATACCAATACTGTACATATAGCCTTTATTATTTTTTACTCTATTAACATGTACTCAGGAGTATATAAACCAATGACTTCTATACTTTTGATTACATATATTTTATTATAATTAATTTTTATAATATTATTACTTGTAATATATAACAATAAAAGTATCACTGGAAACATAGTACAAGCCTCTGTACTATGTAAAAGGATTATTACATGTTATAATAATGATTATTGAATACATTATTCCATCAATAAATAATGTTAACAGCTAACAGAAGTGTTAATATTATGTATTATTTACTTATGTATAATAATAATAATCAATGTAACATATATATACATAATACGGAGGTCTAATAGCCTCTGAGAGTGCTCAAATTATGTGTTATTAAATTACAAGTGCCTCCAATAATTATTATAGAACTTTTACACGTGATTCAAGGAGTTAAAAGCTCCAGGATGCACTCAAAATTATGTATGATTAATTTACAAGTGCCCCCAATCATTATGGTAGCACTTGTACACATGACTCATGGATTTAACAGCTCCAGGAAAACTCAGACCATGTGGTAGCTCTCACTGGTACCCAATAAAGTTACTGCTGATGCACCACATGTTCTCATGGAATTAAAAGTTCCAGGGTTATAGTTCAAGGAGTTAACAACTCCAGGGCTATAGTTCAAGGACTTAAGAGCTCCGGAGCCATATGGTAGACCACATGATCTATTTTAAGCTCAATGAGGCTCATAAGAGTTCTGGGAAAGCTCCCTGCTCTCGAGTGGTCCACTATAGCATCCTCTGAGCACTTCCAAGGCCCTTCTGAGAATATTTAAGCCAGTGGTTTCTCTTGGAATTGCCCCCCAGAGTCAACCAGCATAACAACTAATATTTATCAGTTGTCAGACTCCATCCCATCCTGAATTATATTGACCTACTGCCCCAATTTGTTAGCCAATATAATTATTATCCTTAACAAGGATACCCTCAGGTGAGTAGTGATACTTACCTCTGCATCATTATTCCCTGTCTGATTTCAGCAGGAAGAATCCATTCTGGATTTCCCTCCCTTTTATAAGGTTGAGAAGTCAAGCTTTACAGTGAACACTGAAGCCTCTGAATTACCCCTTTCCCTCACAGATTTACCAAACCCAAACTAACCTTGCACACACTCATAGCAAAACTAAGTGCTTTTACACACTTGATTTTTAGCATAGAGGCTGACATGAAGAAAGAGGATTAATCAAACACTCTTACGGCCTATCTTACATTGTGGTATCCTTTTTGGTACAAAATTTTAAATTTTTTATTTTTTCATATACTACAGGTTTAACACATATTTCTCTTAATTCTCACTCATATTTAGCATGTAAATACACAAATATGCTTGTATACAACCTTTTATGTCTTTTATTTCTATTTTTATATGTTGTACACATGATGAAGCAGTACAAGGTGGAGGATCCTCATTTAAACTAGAGCATGTCATGTGGAAAATACAGTGGTAGAAAAAAGCTCCACATGATAAGTACCTTGCATTGCAGAAGTAGAGGTGACATCATGGCAGGTAAGCATCTGCGCTGCAAGAAGCATGTGCTAGTAGCAATATAATAGGTGCATGGAAAAACTAGAACAATCCATTGCACATCTTAAGGCACATCATAGTGGAGGACATGCATGGTTACTAGGCAATCTGCACAGCATGAAATCATAAATTCACAGCACTTGGTTGTTCCCACCAGCAATAATCACTCACTTGCATGTTTGACCAGCAAAAATAGCTCAAAATTGTGTATAAGAGAGGCTCTCCTCTCAGCTGTTTTCTTCCATCTCATTATCTCAACATTATCTCATCATCCCATCAGATCAATCATTCCTTCCTCACATCAGTTGTAGGGGGAACACCAGTATATGTTGTTATTTATTATTTAGTTATTATTGCAGAAAATTATTAAAGGAATTTATTATTACATTCATTACACATATTTACAAACACTGAGTGACTACAATGGGGAAGTTCTGAAAGAAAAGCCAGGGATCAGAAAATTTATACGTGAATATGCTCAGACACTGGAAAGAATACCATTTTGAATTGAAGAAGAAGGACTAATGGTTTTGGGAAAAAAGTTTGCCTGCTGTGTTCTGGCTCTGGATATTTTAGGTCACATGGTCTGCAAATAAGGAAGAAGAGTTTCAATCCAGAATTACTAGAACAAGATAAACACCTGGCCAACTCCTGGTAAATTAACCAAATTGTGTTCATTCATGGGCATAATCACATATGTTAGGATCTTCATTCAAAATTTATCAGAAATTGTTTCACCTCTCAGAAAGATCACACAAAAGGATATCAATTGGACCTGGGATGAGGACTGCGACCAGGCATTCAATCAGCTCAAACAAATAATTTGAGAAGAAATTAGCCTCAAAAAGTTTGATTACTCAGAAGACGCTGGTTTGATCAAATTGGCGGTGGATTCAAGTTTTGTGGCAGCTGGGGCAGTTCTCTCTCAAGAAGATCTTGACACAGCATTAGCAAGACCAGTTTTATACGAATCAATAGTATTCTCCCTGGTGGAATCACAATATTCTCAACCAAAGCTTGAGCTATGCGGAGTAGCAAGAATTTTGAAGAAACTACAGACCTTATTATGGGGCCAACATTTCAAACTCCAAGTAGACGCACTTTCTTTGGTTCAGATGATAAATTCTCCCTCCTTACCAAATGCTCCTATGACTAGATGGGTGGCGTACATTCAGCTGTTCTCCTTCTACATAGTCCATAAGCAAGGGAAAACTTTCAATCTACCAGATGCACTCTCTCAACAACCTATCAGCAATGAGGAGGACAAATTCTATGAAGATAAGGAAAGTTTGGATGAAGAAGCCCAAAAAATCAAACCATGCTTGCAATATCAGCTATCATCATCTGCAACTGAGCACTTAGAGTGGGAGGCAGAGGGATACTGGGCAGACATGAAGAACTACCTGGGAACATTAAGGAAACCAGAAGGAATTGCAAATTTTGGAATAATCTAATGAGGATTTGTTTTTGATGTTAATGAAGAGCCTAACCGAGCCTATTTGAGCCAACCTGACAACACACCTAATGAGGATTTGTTTTTGATGTTAATGAAGAGCCTAACCGAGCCTATTTGAGCCAACCTGACAACACACCTGCGTAACAGCAATAGTGGAAGTTGTGAACGGAGGAAAATGGAATACGGAGGACACGATGTAGAAACTTTGAGTTAGTCTCTCTCCACTATTAATGAGTTAATCGTGTGTTTATTTCTGATTGATAACAAAAGAAGATAAAGAAAGATAAAGAAAAGAAACAACGGTCTAACCTAATGAGGATTTGTTTTTGATGTTAATGAAGAGCCTAACCGAGCCTATTTGAGCCAACCTGACAACACACCTGAGATGAAAAGAAGAATGAGAAAGAATGAGAAAGGGAATAAGACAACGTTGAGATTTGACAACTGATTTTTAATCATACCTGCGTAACAGCAATAGTGGAAGTTGTGAACGGAGGAAAATGGAATACGGAGGACACGATGTAGAAACTTTGAGTCTATATTTTAGAAAGAAAAAACAACGGAATGGAGAGTAAAGAAAGGTTTTGATGAGTTCTTCTGCTTCATTGATTGTCGGTTTTGAGAATGAGATTGAATCCACTTACTAGTCTCTCTCCACTATTAATGAGTTAATCGTGTGAAGAAAGATTAATACTTGTTGCGGAAAAACGGCGCCTTTTGTAGTCAAGTTTTGATGTTCGATTTGTGGTTCTTGACGTATTCAATATGACAGTGAGAATTGGATTTCATATTCAATTTCAACAGGAATATCTTTGGAAGAATTCAACAAGCTTAGGAGGCAATCAGCCAACTTTTTTATTCAGGAGGGACGGCTCATGAGACAACATTCACCTACACCTCAATTGTTAATCTCAAGCATTCCATATCAAAGCAAGCTTCTCAGACAAATACATGAGGATCTTGGTCACTGGGGCTTGGAAGAGACGTATCAACGACTAGTCTGTAGGTTTTGGTGCCCTAGCTTAAAGAAAAAGATAAATTTATGGGTCCAGAGTTGCAAATCTTGTCAGAAAAGGGACCCACTGGTGCCAAGAGAAATCTGAAATCCCACAGGAACAAGCACCTTATTTGGACAAGTAGCACTGGATGTTTGTCACCTCAAAGCAGGAAGATACAAATACTTGCTGGTGGCATGGGACAATCTTTCTGAATGGGTAGAGGCAGCTCCTTTGATCAAACTGACGGCGGCTGCAATTGGGAAATTTCTCCAGGACAAATGGGCTTATCAATATGGATCCATCAAGAACGTCACTGTTGACAATGGAACAGAATTCAAGAATGAGTTCATCAAAGCAGTAGAAAAGATTGGAGCATCATTCAGACCTACAACTCCTTATTATCCTGAAGCAAATGGGATGGTAGAGAGGGGGCAAAAAACTCTGAAGGACACACTAGTCAAGATGTGCAGCAAGTCTGGAGGAAAGTGGAGGCAGTACTTACCCTTTGTTTTGCTCTCAGATAGAATTTTGACAAAAAGGACAACTGGATACTCACCCTAAAAGCTAGTTTTTGGACAGAAAGCAGTTCTTCCAGTAGATATTGAAATGGACACATACCTGGTGATTGATTGGACAGAAGTTAATTCCACAGCAGATCTCCTGGAGGCATGGACTAAGAAGTTGGAATGGCGTGAAGAAATTCTAGAGGAGGCCTATGAAAAACTCAAGAAAACACGGGAATCCTCAGTCCAATTTTGGGATAGAAAGATTGCAGTCAGACTCAGGAAACCTTTGGAGCCTGGAGAAACAATTCTTATCTATAAAAAAAAGCCTGGAAGATCAATGGGGGAAACTGTTTGCCAACAGGTTGAATGGTCCATTCAAAGTCAAGAAACAACTTCCAGGAGGCTTGTATATTGTGGAACAATTGGACGGCATGGAACTCAAGAGGGCATATGCAGCTTCTCAAATCAAGCACTTCTATCCTAGAGGATGTGACCTGGAAGACATTCAACTGGACGAGGAGCAAAACAAGCCAGCTTCAGAGGACAACATTCAATCTCCAGTTTCTTCCAGCTGTTCAGATGAAGATTCCACTTATAGCTCTGAATACCCATAAACTCCTGGGCAGAAGGCTAAACTGCTTAAAATACATTTCAATTTGGATTTTTTTTAGTATCAGTATCATATCTTTCAACTCACTCCAAGTCTCTTTGATCTCTTCTTCCTTTCTCTTCAAAACACTTAGGTTGGGGACAACCGCTGTGGTAAGCCAATCTTCCACAGGGCCTCACAACTTATACAAGCCCCACACACAGCAACAACCTCAAACCCAGGCCCCCTCAAGTGTCACAGAAACATTACACAAGGATACACAAGCAATAAACCCCCAGAAATCTCACCTGAACCCCTTCAACCTGCAACCACAACTCTGACATATGAAAATTCTCAAATACACATAACCACAAGTCAGCCACAGGAAAATTCTCAACAATACACACAACCACAACTCCAGCATATCCACCCACAAGCCTGACTCTACTTTTTCATTCCATTTTGTTCTATGAACCTATGCCCCTTGTTCCATCTTCATATGCAACCACATGTTGGCCTTTGTTCCCCTCTCTAGAATTTTCCTTCCCTCTTACAGTTGTACCCAACCACAAGTTGGCCTTTCACTCTTTTACTATAAGTACTGCCCTGTTCCCCCGGGTATTTGTTCCCCCATCAGCTCACTAGGAATCAAGAAGTATTGCTTAGCACTGGTCATTAGCCTTATAGGATATTATATTAGTCACCCCTCTTACCTTGTCTGCACCAGTAACCAGTCTGGGCTTACACCATCCCCTGAATCAGAACCTCTCCACCGTCCATTGTCTGCACCAGTAACCAGTCTGGGCTTTCACCATCCTTTATAACCCTGAACATATACCCAGCCCACTAAGAATCAAAGTAGTATTGCTTATCACTGGTCATTAGCCTTATAGGAATTTATTATAGTCAAGAATTTATTATAGTCAAATCATCTTACCTTGTTCACACCAGTAACCAGTCTGGGTCTACAACACCCACACCTGAATCAGTTATCCCTTACCCATCCCCTTGTTTACTCCAGTATCAAGTCTGGGTCTACACTATCCCCTGAAATACCTGAACATCATCATTAGCCACACCTTATATTCTTCTAGAGTCCATACTCTTTTTCTTGTTTTACTTTGCTCTCCCAAGATTACCCAGAGAGTCAGCCCTTCAAGCACTCATCCCTCTAAAGCTCTATTCCCATAAAGAGTAGTTCCACAAGTGGTGTCCCAACAGTGGCCTGATAGATCTTTAGTTTTCAGCCTTAGTCACCTTATACTACATCCCAGAAAAATTCAAAACAGTCTTATATCAGCCTTATACTATATTGCTTTCACTTCACTTCACCTCTTATCACCTGTTATCAGCCTCTTACCTTATCTTCTACCCTTTTATCAGTCAAAAGTTTTCATCAGCCTTATATCCCATTACAACCCCTTCACTTCCTATCCTAGCCATTAGACCCTTACCCCTTTTTCACTGCTATACCATTAAGAAATGTCCAGACCTCAATATAGAAGAAACTCCCTTTCTGGACCCTTCACCTTCTCCAATATGGCCAACCTTGAAATCCCAGCCTTCAAGAAATACAGGGACAACAAGCAAGAATCATCAGCCTCTTCTCAGCACTCCAGGAATTCAGCCCACTCTAGCTCAAAGGAAGGATCCATCATACCTGTTCAAGAACCCAACAAGCCATTACCATCCCAGGTCCAGACAGCCAACTTATACCTAAAGCCAGAAGAAGAAGACCACTTTCTCAATCTAGAAGCAGAGCTCCCACCCTACAACAAAGAGCCCCTTGTAAGAAAATTTGTCAAGATCAGACCAGTCAACAAGAACCTCTACTATGATGGAACCAATATGGAAATCACTGAATTCATCAAAGAGTTGGAGAATGCAGCTAGGCTGGAAGGAGCAGAAGCAGAAGACATAGTCATCCAGATATCCAACTTTATCAGAAACCCAGACTTACTTAGAGAAACCAGGGACATTTCAGGAAGAACCACCAACAACCGGGACCTCCTCAAGAACCAGATGATCAGAAGATGGGGAGGAATGACTTCACTCATGAAGTACAATAGGAAGGACCTGGAAAACATAATCAGCAGAGCCATTTCAGCAGGAGGAGCCAAGAACATCAAGGAATTCCAGCACTTCATCATGGTAGTGGACTCTATGTTGGCTTACTTGATCAAAAAACTCCACATCAGGGATGCAGAAGACATCAGGCACTCAATCTTGGACTGTGTTAATGAGAAGACCAGGGAATCAGTAATCAATGAACTTATCAGAGACAACAGAATGGTCATGACCTATGATGGAACCTACTTACTCCCTTCCTACAAAGTCATCTGCCACTACATCCAGAGAGATTTCAAGACCAAGTCAATCCTACAATACCAGCAACCTCAGAGAAAACTACCCTTTGGAAACAGTCGGCCAGCAGAACAAGCACCTCCAGTGGATAAAGCTATGGAAGACCTCACCAAGAACCTTGCCAGTTGGAATGTCCAGAATAAATCACCCTCACCTTTCTTCTCTTCCTCTCATGTACCCTACCAACCCCAGAGACCACCTCAGAATGTCCAATGTCACTATTGCCATATGATGGGTCACACTTCCTACAGATTTAACTTGGCCAGCAATGATGAAATGCAAGGACTAGTCAGGAAGGATGGAAATACTTTCAGATTACCAGATGGAACAACTATACCTTTTGACAGAACCAGCCCAACCAATTCAGTTGTGGATCAGTACCATGGAACCAGCTCTTCCCCTGGATTAATCAGATTACCACCTGGAACTCAGACTCAGAAAAAAGAAGAACCTGCAGTAGAACTACAGACCTCCTTTGGAAAACTAGAAGAGATTGGAGAAACTTACAGCTCAACCTATGATTGTGATGTTTCCAAGAGACTTAGGAGTGGAAAGGAAATCCCTGAAAGGCCAGCCAGCAAGAAAGTCAGATCTGAAAGAGATGAAGTTATGGATATTGATTCAGACAGGATAATGGAGATAGCCAGACAGAACACTCATGACCCTGAACCCACCTACTTCTTAGAAGAAACCACCAATGACCCACCTCCCAAGAAAATCCAGTTAAAGAATCCTGAAGAGACCAACAAAGCCCCAAAGGAGAAAGCACCCAGGAAGACCTATGTGGAAAGACCTCTAGCAAAAGAATACCCTGAGGCAGAAGAAGATATTGTCAGCAGAATCCTAGGAGAAGGAAAAATTGAACTAACCTATGGAGAAGTCTTTTCCATCTCAAATGGAGTTTTGGAATCCCTCAAGAAAAGGACCAATCCAAGAATAGTACCTATAGACCTGACCAAATCTACAAATATTGGAGGAATGGAGTCAGAAGAAGAGGATGAACAAGAAGAAATCAAGGACCATCCAACTCACTATGCTTGCCCATTAGGATACATCTCAATGAACATCAATGGAAAGAATTTTCAAGCCTTGCTAGACAATGGATCCATGGTCAATGTCCTCTCCCTAAGTTTTGCCTGCAAGATGGGTTTGATTATCACAGAAAAGAAGATGAACCTTAAAGGAATTGGTGCCCACAAGAATGAAATCATTGGAATAGCAAAAAATGTACCTGTTCAAATTGGCCAAATCACCAAGGATATGCACTTCTGGATTTCTTCTGGAGATGTTCAACCTATTCTTGGAAAACCTTTCTTGATATCTACTTCAGCAAACATCAAATTTCATGAACATGGAGCAGAATCCTTATCAATTCAGAATAAAGGGAAAGCTTACTTAGTATCAATCATAATTCCAGCAAACCAGAAGTGGGAAACTCAATTTCCA
This sequence comes from Puccinia novopanici, assembly GCA_004348175.1. Lineage (NCBI taxonomy): Eukaryota > Fungi > Basidiomycota > Pucciniomycetes > Pucciniales > Pucciniaceae > Puccinia > Puccinia novopanici. The sequence continues at coordinate 28,354 of SMGU01004454.1, forward strand.
GTCAACACTGCCTCAAAATCAAGTCATTTTTTATCCTTGGGCACCTTCCAGAAGTAGCAGATTGGGGGGTGCCTAAACAAACAACAGAAATGCAAAAAAATACAAATCAGCCTCAACAATAGAACCAGCAACAGAACCTATGCCTCCAGACCCATCCCCAGTCATATTTTGTCCTCCACTTTCAACAGATCCCCATAAAACTTCCTCAACTCCCTCTGCTCCAGAACTCACCCCTACCCCCAACATAAATGAAGAAAAACTGAAGGAAACCAGGCAAGGCAGCCTGGCATTATCAGAAGAAGAAAAAGAAACACTCAAACATACCTATGGAGAACCTCATGATAACATCTCAGGACTCAAGCCACACCCGGGATGTAGCTTAGAAGATGTCATACCTGCAAATTTGGGGGTGGACATGACCCCACAACACCATGGAACTGGGAGGGGCCTTCAGCACCTTTGGAAAATTAGGCCTAAGAATGTTTCACAAAAACAGTGGAAAGTGCCTTGGTTTGGAGATGCAATTTTTTTATCATGAACTTCATTACCTGAAAATGTGAATTTTAGAATAATTCTGACTGGGACCTGATTGATGATCACGAAATGTGATTGATGCTAGAACAACGCCTGACTCCTGAACTCCACAACACAACACACCTGCGACGACGCAGTTTGAGGATTTTGGGAATGGAATTGAATTGGGGATTATTGATGAAGGACGCAATGGATTTTAAACTAATCAGTCTTTACTTCACTTGAATATATTCGCGTGTATTGATTTCTTGAAAGAGGATGAAAAATGAATGAAAAACAATTCTAACCTGATTGATGATCACAAAATGTGATTAATGCTAGAACAACGCCTGACTCCTGAACTCGACAACACAACACACCTGAACCAAAAATAAAAGAAAGAAAAACAAGATGAGAAACAATATTTTAATAGAAATATGGAAACAGAAAAGGTATGGCATACCTGCGACAACGCAGTTTGAGGATTTTGGGAATGGAATTGAATTGGGGATTATTGATGAAGGACGCGATGGATTTTAGACTAATCTGAATAGTGAGGATGGGAAGAGTGGGATGAGAGAGAAGAAAGTTTCAGTTATTGATGGATCGTTTGATGATTGATTTTTCCTGAGACGACTCACCAGTCTTTACTTCACTTGAATATATTCGCGTGAAGAAAAGACCGGTGAGTTGGGCGACGAGTTTTTCTTCTATCTTGTTGTGCTGACTTGTGGTTTAGGTTTCATATTCATTTTGAGTGAGAATTGATTATTTAGAATTCGATAGAATTCAACAGTCCCCCTCAATTCGAACATCATCGGATAATCCGATCATTTGGCGAAATTTGACGAACGGGCCTTTGCTTAAATTTTTGGTGAGTATGTCTGCGATCATGCTGGAAGCATAAACGTGTTTCATCTTGAATGTGCCGGCCTGGACGTGCTCGCGTATCCAATGATGTTCTATTGCTACATGCTTGACTCTTCCGTGGTGGACTGGGTTTTATGCCAAATGGATAGCACTTAGGTTGTCAAAAATCATTTCTAGAGGGGTCTCAACTGGGATCCGAAGTTCCTTCATTAGCTTCATAATCCAAATGGCCTCCTGACTGGCTTCCGTGATTGCCCAGTATTCAGCTTCAGTTGAAGAGAGCGCTACTGTGGGTTGTAGCCTACTTCTCCAGCTTACTGCTCCATTCATGAACTTAAAAACATAACCAGTAGTTGACCGGAGTGTTGATCTGTCGCCTGCCCAGTCGGCATCGCTTGCCATTGCTGGAAATGTCCAACCAGGATTAGTTGAAAGAGAATTATCACAATTGGAAAGGTATTTGATTCGGAATGCACATGTTGACTTGAGATAACGTAATACATGAATAAAGGAATCCCAATGTTGTTGATTTAGTCTCCAGGAAGGGAGATAAGACACCGACGGCAAAACTGATGTCCGGGCGTGTGCATATTGCAAGATACATCAGTGATCCTATGGCTTTTTGGTATAGGGAGTTTTGTTTAATGAAGATATTGTGTTCATCATCTGTTGATTTCATAAGCTTGATGTTATGGCCAAAAGGTGTTGAAGCTGGGCGGCAATTCGTCATATCAAATCGGTCTAGCACATGTTTGATCATGCCCTGTTGGTGAATAGCGTAGTTGCCAAGTTTATCACGTTCGATTTCAATACCCACAGTGAATTTTGCGACACCTAGGTCCTCCATGGCCCATTTGTCACAGATCTCCTTTTTCACTGTTTCGACTTCATCTCCAGTTATTATCATGTTGTCAACATGTAAATATAAGATGCTTGTACGGCCTCCCCTATTACGAAAGAAGACGCATGAGTCCGCCTCTGTTTTAGAAAATCCGATAGCCGTAAGATGTTTTTCAACTTCAATGTTCCATAATTGCGCTGATTGCTTGAGTCCATAAATTGATTTGTTCAGACGCCATACGGTATCGGGACCTTCCTCTTGGAATCCTTCTGGTTGTTCCATGAGGTATATTTCTTCATCTAGGTCACTGTTCAGGAAAGCAGCAACTGCATCCATTTGATGGATAATCCAATTGTTTTTAGATGCTAGTGCTATGATGATTTGGAGTGATGAAGGTTTCCCCGTCAGTGAAAAATTTTGATCATAATCGATGCCTTCTTCTTGAGTATATCCTTTTGCCACAAATTGTGCCTTGTACTTGGAAATGGAACCGTCTGGATTCAACTTGACTTTGAATACCCAACGGCCCTTGATCACTTTTCGATTACGAGGGCGACGTTGTAGAGTGTAGACACGTTTCTCCTTCATCCCATTGATTTCCTTGGCACATGCCTTGAACCATCAAGTCTTGAAATGTGAATGTTGAATCTCTTTGAATCGACAAGGTTCGAATTTGGGATCTTCATGCGAAGCATTATGGCACTGTGCCGTTTTTGCCAACATGTATGCGCATTTGGGTAATTTGCTAATTCGTGTTGAGCGTCGAATATAGTTAATTTGGGTGATCGGGATGGTTTATTGGCGGCTTGGGAGGAATGACTTTGATTTTGGGTGTGGAGTCATCTTTTTCATCAACGGGTATGTTATCCTCAGAGTCGGAATCACTTCCTTTTGATTCATTGGTTTCATCAATCTGATTTAGATGCAGAGACTCAGGGATTTCTTCCTCTTTGACAATAAATTCTTCAACATCCTTGTCTCCTCGTTCAGGAAACACGTGCTCATTGAAGGTCACATAGTGCGTGTTGACAATTTGTTGATTCTCGTAATCAAATATAAGATAATTCCTGTTGAATTCGTCGAATCCGACCAAAAATCCTTTTCTAGCAGTTCACGCAAACTTGTGATCTCATTGTTCTCATCTGATATGAATGTATGCTAGACATCCAAAAGTTCTAATGTATTGGAGGTTTGGTTTATGGCTGTACCACATTTCATAGGCTGATTCTGGAACTCCATTTTGAGATTTATTGAACACCCGATTTTGAATAAACACGGCAGCATCACAGGCCAAAGACCAATAGCGGGTAGGGACACCTCTTTGCAGTAATAGACATCTTGCCTTAGTTGAGATGGTTCTCATAAAGTGCTCTACGAGGCCATTTTGTTGTGGTGTATATGGTGCCGTGGTATTTTTGACTATTCCTAGTGACTCGCAGAATGGGATTACCAGTGAGTTAATGAATTCGCTCCCACCATCAGTCGTGATCATTTTCACTTTTCTTTTGCAATGTCTCTCCGCTCGTGTGACGAAAGAGTTAATAGCCTCAAAAACTTCTTCTTTGATTTTTGTTTTCAAGAAGTAAATGAAAGTCATCCTGGTAAATTCGTCTATTACTAGCATGAAGTAAGAATGGTTGAAAATGCATGGAGTTCAAATGATGCCGCTGAGGTCTATATGAATATTGTCGAGGGGATATTTAACAAGAGGTTTATTTCCTGAGAAAGGTAATCTAGTGGCTTTTCCTATTCTACAAGTAGCACAATCCGCTTTCTCTTTGTCCTTGTGGGCTAGAGTCTTCTTTAGAAAAACGGGATTAATGTGGCCTAAACGATTGTGATCTGTTGCAGTAGTGGACAAGTTAGCGTTTGGTGAAAGCAATGGAAAGCTTGAATGGTAGCTGACCGGTTCTATCTTCACGACCATGAGGTTGTTCACATATTGTCCTCAAAGGAAAGTCTCGTCATCAAGAACCACAATAAATTTATTTGGATCATTCGGGTTTTGAATCTCAGTTGCGCCTTTTTGTTTCATAGCTCCAGCCGCAATCAGGTTGTTCCGTAACAATGGGATGTATAGCGCATCTCGTAAGGTGAATTTCTCAACGGTCACGCCTTTGATTATGACGTCCCCAATAGCTTCCACTTTGAGTTCATCTGACCCGGCTGTCATTATCGTGTTGAGTTTAGATGTGGTTGTTTTAACATCTTGAAAGAAACCGAAGTCATTAAACATATGACTTGATGCGCTCGTGTCCCAGATCGCCTCGTATTTTGGGTTCACGAGGTTTGCTTCATTTCCGTATGTGACGAACACGTATTCCTTTTTCTTTGTTGTCGGAATACTGGTGTGACTCGCAATGACCGGAGTGATTATTTTGGCAATGGGAATTTCTAATGATTGGGCTACGTTGGCGGCTCTGGGAGTGTATTTCAAACCGCGTGATTCAAACCATTCTTTCTTGGCTTGGGTGTTCTCTGGTCATCTAAAACATTTGGAAGGATGGTGTGGTCCTACACATGTTTTTGGTGTGCATTTGTTGTGATTTGTGTTGGGTTTGGATGTGTTGTTCGCTAATTTCAGGTTGCTTAATCCTGTACTGAGTTTGTTGTGGTTGTCAAATTGAAACTCTATATTTTCGTCTTCATACCGTTTCAGTGCCACTATAACTGTACGACTGGTGATTGGTTTGACGGTTCTAAGGATATTTCGGACTTCTGCTTGGTGTGTTGAATGTAATGAGTGGAGTATGCATCGGCCCATTTGTGTTTCGTCGGCGTGTCCGCCTCTGTTCAGGTATTCTGTTTTGAGTTTTGCGAATTCGTCTAGGTGTGCTGTTATGGACGTTTTGTGGTCTTGTTTAAACTTTTTGATTTTGGCTTGTAAAAGGTATAAGTTCGCTTCATTATCGGCTAGATGAAAATTCTTGATTAGACCCCATAGGTGTCCAGGGCCTACTGGCATAGATGGAACTAATTGTCCTTCACGTGGCTGTGCATCAGGGTCGGCTTCTAACTCAGCTGGTGTTGGTTGTATCATTTCTCAAACCATGGGTACTTCGAAATCGGCTAATGCTGCCCTAAATCTTGTCGAATTGGTTTTGTCCATTCGCGAGAACAGAAATTCTGTGATGCATCCTCGATTAACCGAGTTTACTGTAGGGTCGAGAGTGTGATCCTCGTAGTATAGGTTGACTATGAAGTCATCTAAATAGATGATATTCAACGCCCTGCTGACTTGTTTCGCCCACAACGTGAAGTTCTTGTCGGTAAGATTTTCGATACCTTTTATCTTGTTCAGAGTTGACCACATTGCTATTGCATGAGCTTGGACAGTTCCAATGATGAGTCCGCCTTGATTACTTGCATTTCTTGCTGCTGCTCGTTGAAGGACAGCATTTCGGCCTTGTTCTGCTTGGGGTTGTTCAGCCATTGAGCTCTCGCTACCATGTGAATTTTAGAATAATTCTGACTGGGACCTGATTGATGATCACAAAATGTGATTGATGCTAGAACAACGCCTGACTCCTGAACTCCACAACACAACACACCTGCGACGACGCAGTTTGAGGATTTTGGGAATGGAATTGAATTGGGGATTATTGATGAAAGACGCGATGGATTTTAGACTAATCAGTCTTTACTTCACTTGAATATATTCGCGTGTATTGATTTCTTGAAAGAGAATGAAAAATGAATGAAAAACAATTCTAACCTGATTGATGATCACAAAATGTGATTAATGCTAGAACAACGCCTGACTCCTGAACTCGACAACACAACACACCTGAACCAAAAATAAAAGAAAGAAAAACAAGATGAGAAACAATATTTTAATAGAAATATGGAAACAGAAAAGGTATGGCATACCTGCGACGACGCAGTTTGAGGATTTTGGGAATGGAATTGAATTGGGGATTATTGATGAAGGACGCGATGGATTTTAGACTAATCTGAATAGTGAGGATGGGAGGAGTGGGATGAGAGAGAAGAAAGTTTCAGTTATTGATGGATCGTTTGATGATTGATTTTTCCTGAGACGACTCACCAGTCTTTACTTCGCTTGAATATATTCGCGTGAAGAAAAGACCGGTGAGTTGGGCGAGGAGTTTTTCTTTTATCTTGTTGCGCTGACTTGTGGTTTAGGTTTAATATTCATTTTGAGTGAGAATTGAATATGTAGAATTCGATAGAATTCAACAGAACAAAAAAAAAAGGATTAGCTTTAATTACACTGTGGGCCTGGTAGCCTGTGGATATTTATATAGCACAGGCATTGCTTACTTTTTCGATTTATATATACCTTGGAGCATGAACGCGATAGCCAGAAAAATATTCAAAAAAAAAAAAAAGTGGGTTGGACAACATGTTGATGATGGGGAAGCTACAAATGCGAGGAGACGGCGTCCGGCTTGGAGGACACGGAAGACTCGTTGGTGCATGAAGCTCAAGCAAGTTGTGCTAACACGGTAATGGGCACCTGGCGGAACTGTGCACGGCTAGTTGCCACTACAAATACAAAAAAAGAAAAAAAAAGAAAAATCAGGTTGTCAGATGGTTTTATTGACAGGAAACAGATGAGATCAAGTACTAATGGTAGATTGGCCATGGATGAGAGGAGTCGCCGCCGGAGGAGTATCCCCCACAAACAAACCTGTGGATTCTCTAGGTCAGGTTCACGGACCTCTGTGACAACCGACAACCCAAGCCTTGACAATGCCGCTTGAACGGTGCGACTGCCTCAACGGGTCTAGAAAACAAAAACAAAAACGAAAAGAAAAAACATAATAGCAATGATTGTAATTAATGAGCAGGGATAAAAGCAAGGACTAATGATGTACAGCCAAGAAGGAGATGTGGCGAGGAGGATGTTTTTTTCTTCTGCCTTGGAAGGGGGAAAACAATGGCGGGAAAGCGAAGGTTGCATCAGCCACCTCTTGAATGGGCAAAGAAGAGCCACACGATATCGACATAATCCTGTAACTTGTCTTGGGCGTTCTCGGCCATTATCACCGGAGTTCAATCGCCACCAAAAGAGGTTCTTATTTCTATTGGCAACATTGTCACCGCTGAAAGCGGATTATTTTTCTACAGCTACAGCCGTCATTGACCAAAACAGGACGACGTTTTCAGGATACATGCAATTTTCTTTTTTTTTCGCATTTGCTCAGTGTCTTATCATTGCTGTCGTCATTGCCGGAAGCCCTTCCGCTGTTATTCGAATTGACCGTATCGGTTGAAACACACCAAGAGAAAACGAGTCTGCTGGGTTTTGTCACCCGCCTGCAGATGAATGTTTCTTCTTAGCTTCTAGCATCACTCCGCAACCGATTGTCACCGCCGAAAGTGGTTTCTTTAACTGGACTCATTTCTTGGTCCATAATTCCATAAGTCCGTTTTTCCATACTTCACATACTTTTTTTTGGCGGGAGCGTGGAATTATGGAGGCCTCCATACATTTATGAGAAATGAGTGCGCCAACATCTCAATCCCCCGCCCCCTCCCCTCTGAACTTCTCCAAAAATTGTCAACAACAACCCTTATCCGATTTCGTCAAGCCACATCCACGAAAAGCTTCCCCCATTGGCCAATCATTACAACTCTGGTTCAATCCCCCATCAAAATCGCCTGTCGGTCGCCCGCAAAACGGACAAGATTCTGAAAATCCACATGTTATTCATGTTGGATTTCATTACCGACCAGCAGCTTCTTTCACTCCGGATCCAAATTACCGTGTGTTCCATACTCCTATATTTGGTCTTTTTATCACAAACAGGCCATCCCCAAAAGCTCCCACACAACCTCGTGTTGAAAATACTGGTGATCGTCGAGTTGTTAGAGGCACACAAGGCAGCGCTTCAAGAGCAGAATCGACTACAACTTTTAGAATTGGTGCAGGCAATTGAGTCATTACTACTCACTTGATATTGGACCTCACACAAGCAGAAACCCCGTTTGCTTCCTGCGCGAGATGTATTTCAATGGATTTTCAGTTGTCAAACCTCCCAGTTTTACCGCTTGGTAAGTTTTTTCTAGATTATTGGATGTGTCCCATCAGCCCTATCTATGGTGTCTCACCTCTTCATTTCTAATTT